>ML253116.1:1257-42713 GCA_005239495.1 Nicotiana undulata | reverse complement strand
TCGACACGAGGTGAGTCTCCTTTATAACCTTGTAAGAGGGAATTGTCCCCATAGGTGATGTATGTGTAACTTGTTTGGGGGATACGTACGCACCAAGTGATGAGAGTCCGTACGTAGCGGTTATTATTGTTATGTCCGGGTAGTTAGGCCCACATCATGCCTTATATGCTTTTCTCGTAATGCCTGATATGTTTGTCTTGTAATGCTTTATACGATTTATTGTGATGCCATATGTACTATGAAATTATGTTTTGCATAGTGTTATTTCTCTGAGGCTTTATTTTAAAACTATTTAATGGCAAGGAATTTGTTATGGAAAGTAAGTATTGAAAGATTATGGGATCGGGCCGTACGCCACGACAGGTTTGAGAGTGATTATGTCTATATGGGATCGGGTCGTACACCACGGCAGAGTTGAAAAGAAATTGTGAAATATATGGGATCAGGTCGTACGCCACGGCAGTGTTGAAAGTAATTGAATATATATGGGATCGGGCCGTACGCCACGACAATGTCGAGAAATTTTGAAATATATGGGATCAAGCCGTACGCCACGTCAGTGTTGAAAAGAAATTGAAATAAATATGGGATCGGGTCGTACGCCACGGCGAGTGTAGAAGGCACCTTATGGGAGCGGGCCGTACGCCACGACGGATCTAAGAATCGGTGATTATTGTATTGTTCGGTGGTCTTACCCTTGAAAGTGCTTTATTGTTTAGTTCAGTATTTGTTTGGATTTCTTCCCTCGATATATATATACTTGTTGCTTATTTCCCTGACATGCTTACTATATTTCATTATTGTTTATCATATGTTATTTTTGTTGGACCGTAGTGAGTATCGAGTCGACCTCTCGTCATTACTTCTTTGAGTTTAGGCGGGATACTCACTGGGTACATATTTATTTAATATGTACTCATTCTGCACTTTCTTTTATTTTTTGTACTTGACTGTACAAGTCCAGAGGCTGGTACGTCTAATTATCAGGTCGGTGCTAGATATTGATAGCGTGGTCATACTTCACGGTGAGCTGCTTTCCCGGTGACTTCCTAGCAGCACCCTGGAGTTCTTTTGTTATATTCTCTGTCCATTTCATTCAGACTGAGACCTTGTATATATTGTAGTCATTGTATATTCAGTAGTTGCCCGTGGAACTCGTGACACTAGTTCCTGGCACACACGTGGTGTATATTTTGGGTGGTTGGCTGTACATATGTTATGCGACATGCCTATTGGCTAATTTCCGCACTTGTAGTTTTAGTGCACATCACCGCCATTATCATGTTTATATCTGTTTAAAATTGGTTAAAAGATGAATTTGCGTAACTGGGAATGGTAACACTTATCGTTTCTCTATTGGCTGGCCTAACCTCGCAGTTGGGCGCCATCGCGACCTGAATCGAGCTTTGGATCGTGACAAAGATCACATGACTTAACACTTCATAAAATCTCAGGAGAGATTCAGGCACCTGAATATATTAATGAAGAGATCTCTATGTTATGTCTTTATCAGGAAAAAAGTATTGAATGCGATATAAAATGTTCGTCGACGACAACTATCAAAACGCTAGGTATATATGAGGAAGAGACATAATTCGAATAGAATTGGTTTCATATGAAAGGCATGTAGTTTTGAACATGTAGTTCAAATACTTGAATGTATAATGTCAATGGTATGTGCAATCAATTTTCGATATCTTATTTGTCTAGCATGACATGAAAACTTGATATGCATCTCATTAAAGACTATTATATGACTTAACTTATGTGACAATCCCTGAAGGATATTGCTTAAAGCATATAGAATTCTTGGTCTCGAAGTACTACATCCTAAGTTCAATTTGTGAACATTTGTATATTTCTATAACTATAAGCATGATAATGTAATAGCGAGGATTTTCAAGGTGCAACATATTTATTGAAGTTAATATGGATGATTTATTCATCAAATCCCAGCTGATGTCAACCTCCGAGAAGCTAGTGTACAATATTGGGATGCAAAGGCTCAAGGATGTGAATTGATGCTCTCAACAGTGGGAGTTAACAAGGTTTTGTCCCATTGGGTTTTCCTTGCAAGATTTTTAACGAGGCAACCAAAAGGCGTATTTCTAAACATGTGTACTCCTTTTCCTTTTCTAGAATTTTTTTTCCCATTGGGTTTTATTTTAGTTAAGGTTTTAACGAGGCACATTATTTGTTGAATAGACATTCAAGGGGGAGTGTTATAAATAGAGTTCTATTTATGGTGAATGTCTATATTTTAGAGAGATTCTAGGGTTTGTTACTTGGTGGCTAACTCACTTTTCCCCTATAAATATAGGGGTTTTATTCCATTGTAATTCATCCCAAGATTCAATAAGAATTCTCTCTCTCTTTCTCTACAATACTCTTCTTCTTCTTCTTTTATTGTTTCATAACAGAAAAATATTAGTTGATGCTAATGCATAGTTTTTAAAGTATGTATGCTCTCTGAAAATGTACTATAAGATAAAATTGGGTATCAACAGGATGCCATCCGAAATTGTGTGTGACAACGGGAAACAAATCATCGGCAGCAAAGTGACCAAGTTTCTCGAAGATCATAAGATCAAAGAATCTTCTCGACACTATATCACCCTAGCAGGAACGGGAAAGCCGAATCGACCAACAAAATCATTATCCAGAACCTTGAGAAGAGGTTAACCGACGCCAAAGGGAAATGGAAGGAGATCCTACCCAAAGTCCATCGGGCATACCGCACGACTGTGAAGTCCAGTACCGGGGCTACTCCATTCTCATTAGTTTATGGCCCCAAAGCCCTAATTCCAGTCAAAGTCGGGGAGCCAAGTATCAGATACCGATATGCAATAAAGAAGGCAAATGACAAGACCATGAATGCAAGCTTGGAGCTATTGGATGAAAGGCGTGAAGCCACCCTCGTTCGATTGGCTGCCCAAAAACAACGGATCGAGAGGTACTACAATCGAAGAGCCAACTGGTCCGAACAGGGAAGGACTGTACCAGATTCTCGAGGTAATCGGGAAAGGGTCCTACAAGATCTAAATGATGAACGGAGAACAACTACCTATATTGGTAAAAAATAGGCTTCACTAGTGTAATATTTTTTATGACAAGGCAATCCATATGCGGAGCAATAGAAACGTGACAATTGTTCATAAACTTTCAAAGAATTACGAGATAAAGAGGAAAGGAACAACACACCCACTAGACAATTAGGTGCGGGAGCCCCAATCTAATTGAGGAAGTTGAAGAGACACGGTCAGAATGAACCAAGGCAGAATAAAGGGAAGATTCAAAGATCTTCAATCAATGAGCCAAGCGTTACATGATCTTCACGCAATAGTTACGATTACCTATTGTAACGTTACATTAGTGACATTATTAGTCATTAATGCTCAATCATTAAGAAGAGTAGGCGTTATATTAAGAAATTCCCTACAAAAGGGAGTAAAATATCATTTGTAAGAACACGTTCGAACCACTGCTGAAATATATTACTTTTACGCATTCTTATTGCTCTCTTCTTGCGAATCTAATTATTAGGATTATTATTTAATTTTCTTGGTTATCAGAAGCCCGAGTACTTCTTAAAATATCCTTGGCAGAGAATCTAATTCTTTGGTTAAATAAATTTGTTCCGTTACCGGTAGTCTGATAATCTATTTTTTTCTCAAACAACCTTTTGCGAATCATGTCAAATGCCAACGATAATAACCAACAAGATATTAGAACCCCATCCACATCGCCTCAGGTATCTCCACGAGGTTCAAGTAACCATTCTCCAGGGAGATCTATAACTCAAAATGATGATCAAGCCGGAAATGAGCTAAAAGGGGAGCAAGACCCTGTGAAACAAATGGTTGGCGAATATGTGAATGAAGCTCTTCAAGCTTCATGATAGGGCTACCAGTTGTATCACCTACGCCTCCCCCAAACAACACCACAACTGTGGAAAGCCCATAGTCCGGACTAGAAAATTCAGGAAGTGGAGACACTCCAAATGAGTCTCTTCAAGTAAGATAAGGTATGTCTAATAATCCAGATTTACAATATTTACTACTAACCTTGCAGAAACAGGTGAAGGAACAAAATGATCGTATCGAACAAATTCCTAGCGTACCACCTGTCATCAAGGGTATTGACATTGATAGATATTCTCAACAACCTTGGAAGCCAAGTACAGCACCATTGCCCATTCCCAAGAAATTCAAAATGCCTAATATTCCATAGTACGACGGGACAACCGACCCACGTGATCATGTTACTGCTTTTACCACAGGAGTAAAAGGCAACGACTTGACTAAGCAAGAAATTGAATCAGTGCTAGTCAAGAAGTTTGGAGAAACCCTCACCAAAGGTGCGCTAACATGGTACTCTCTTTTACTCGAAAATTTTATTGACTCTTTTGCCGAGCTTGCAGATTCCTTTATAAAAGCACATTCCGGTGAACAAAAAATAGAAAAAAGAATGGAAGACATATTCAAAATGAAACAAGGAGGCACGGAGTTACTCCGTGAGTTTGTAGACAGGTTTCAACGTGAAAGAATGTTGCTACAAAGAGTGCCTGACAATTGTGCAACAATGGCATTTGCAAGTAATTTGAATGATAGGAGCTCGAAAGCTACGAGGAGACTCAAAAGAAGCTTGGGAGAGTTCCCAGCCACGACATGCAATGATGTTGTCACGACCCCAAATCCTAACAGATCGTGATGGCGCCTATCGTGGAACTAGGCTAGCCAACCATCACATAACTACCCATTCGTTCTATTATAATATTTCACAGATCAATAACGAACAAAAAACAGAGTATAAAATGATTTCTTTAAATCTTTACGTCCCCATGATAATCTAGCAGTCTAAGCAAACCTCCTAAGACTAGAGTCAACATGGTCACGAGCATCTAAGAAATAAAACTAACTCTGCTAATTTCTTAAACAATGTCTATGAAATAAATACTAATACTAATAAAGGAAGGGAAATGGAGAAGCTCCGGACACGGGACAACTACCTAGAAATCCTGTAAAGCTGGTGCTAACGAACAAAGATAGCTACTGCTCTGCACTAGTACCTTGATCTGCACAAAGGGGTGCAGGGAGTAATGATGAGTATGCCAACTCAGTAGTAATGAAAATAAATCACAGTCTGAAGTATATGAACACACAACACCAAACACCAATCCACAAATAGTAAAACATCAAGTCTCAATACAGTATACATAAGTTCGAAAACCAATTTCCAGAAAAATCCTTTGAAACAAGTATATTTTCCAATATTTCTCAGTAAAACGCTCAGTAAAATCAGTTTGAAAAATGAAGTGAATCATAGTCAAAAACTCTGTAACATATCATCATAAATATGCCCCTCAGTCCATAATCATCTCTCATAACATTTCCCTCAGCACCTCACCATCACTAAGTATCAGCCCAGCGAGCAACCTCACAGTCACTCAGTATCAGCCACGCAGGAAATCACTCGCACTCAGTAGGTACCTGCGCTCACTAGGGGTGTGTACAGACTCCGGAGAGGCTCCTACAGCCCATGCGCTATAACAAGCCACATCATGGCATAAATCACTCACAATATTGGCCCTCGGCCTCTCTTATATCATAACATCCTCACAATATTGGCCCGCGGCCTCACTCAGTCAGACACTCTCAACATGCCACTCGAGCCATCATTATATCGGGTTCTCTACCCAAAAACAGTGTTTCATTTTCAAGAAATAATATCAAAAATACTTTGAGTGTCAAAACAATCATCAAGTAAAGACTGAGTGAAAATCATAACATATCATGTAAGAAAAATAGTAAAAAATAGCCCCCAAGGGGTAAACAGATCGGCACTTGGCCCCAAACATGGCTTACAACCCAAATCATATCAAAATATATCAATACTATTAAGGATAGGCTTAAAAATCGGTTTCGCAACTCAATAGTTGCCTAAAAAGGGATATATTTTCAAATTTCCAATCTTTGCATTCCAAATTCGTGAAAGGATGCAAGATCCGGGGTTTCATACCCTCAGGACAGGATTTAAAGACATTACTTACCTCAAACTAGCCCGAATTGCTACCCTTCAACCTGCTTGCCTCTCGTATCAACTTCCGAATTCTCCAAATCTACCAAGATCAGAATTTTATCATCAAATTATGCTAAAGGAATGAATTCCATTTGAAAAGTAAAAATTTTAGCATAAAACCCGAATTTAGCCAAAACCCGACTCCTGGGCCTGTGTCTAGGAACTTGACAAATTTTATACAAAAATATTCTTGTGATGACCCAAAAGGTCATCCTAAGTAATTCCAGATAAATCTGTGTTCTGAGGCCTCGAAAGCCTCCGTTAATCTCACCTCGATATGCGTGAGCAGCCCGGGCGTGTTGCCGGGAAGCTTTTATGTGAAAACTTGATGAAAATGGAATTTTATGATAATTGAGTGAATAAAGTTGACTTTGGTCAACATTTTTGGTAAACGGACCCAGACCCGTGATGTGACGGTCCCAAAGGGTCCGTAGGAAAATATGGGACTTTGTCGTATGCCCGGAATCGAATTCCGAGGTCCCAAGCCCGAGAAATGAATTTTTAAAGAATATTATTTTCTGAAAAATAATAAAGGATTTTGAAAATGAATTATTATGTGAAAATCGTGTTACCAGGCCCGTATTATGGTTCCGGAGCACGAAATAGGTTTAATATATGTTATGTGACTTATCTATGAAATTTGGTGTAAAACGGACTTGAGATGACGTGTTTCGGATCAAAATCGAAAAAATTAAGCTTTATGAAGTTTTAAGAAATTTCTATGAGTTTTGAGGTTTAAATCCTTGTTTTTGAGGATATTTTTATGATCAAAATGCTTGAATAAGTCCGTAAGATGATTTGGGAGTCGTGTGTGTTTTTGGTTTTGAGACCCGAGGGCTCGGGTTTGTTTCGGGTAGCTAACGGGGTGTGAAATGCATGAAAAATCTGGTTTTCTCCTGTTTTCTGGTGTCCAGTGATCTCCTCTCTGCGATCGCGGACTCAGTCACGCGATCGCAATGTTGTATGGGCTGGGGGTGGAAATTGACCCTATGCAAACGTAGGGCCTCCAATGCGATCGCAGAGCTTGGGGCTAGTGCTCTACGCGATCGCAGAAAGCCTCACGCGATCGCATAGTGTAGACCTGGGTCGGGGGATGGGTTCTGAAATGCTCTCCGGGAACGCGGACGTGGGGTCGCGATCGCGTTCCTCTTTGTCCTTAACCTCTGCGATCGCACACATTTCTTCGCGGTCGCATAGGTAAATCCTCAGTACTATCCACGATCGCAATCATTTTCCTGCGATCGCATTGAACAATTTTGCCCAGTTATTCTTTAAGTCCAAAACAGTAGGCATTACAGGATTTTCCCAACTTTTCACACTTCCCTTCTTCTCCAACCTCCATTGAAGTCCCCAATCTAGATTCCCTCCATATCCACTTGGGTAAGTGATCTTAACTTCTAATTCTTCAATTTCCTTCCATATTCACTAGAAAATCTAGGCCTAAAATCATAAAATCAAGTAGAAATTAGGGGTTTTAGGTAGAGTTAGGTTTTTGGGAAAATTGGGTGATTCAACCTCAATTTGGGGTTGGATCTTGAAACAAATTATATATTTTAACTCGTGGGGTTATGGGTGATTGGGTTTTGGTCCGAACCTCGAGTTTGGACCAAGCGGGCCCGGGGTCAAATTTTTGTATTTTTGGAAGAATGCTAGAAATTGAATATCTAGGCTATGGGATTGTGTTATTGAGTCTGTAATGATATTATTGAATTAATTATGCCTATATATCATTGTTTCGGAGTCGGATTATAAAGGAAAGACGGTCTTAGAGGGTAGATTGCTATACTTTGGACCGAGGTAAGTGTCTTGCCTAACTTTGGTGAGGGAATATGTATTATTTGATATGTGCTAAGTGATTATCATGTTCATTGCATAGTTGAGGTGACGAGTACCTATGCAATGTGTGTCAAGCATGCCCGTGAGTCTATTTTGATAGAAATTGCAGTATTTCTTCCATGTTTAGCATATTATGAGATTGTCTGTACTTGGTAATTTATTCTTGATTGAAAGTATTGGCTGTTGAGCTTGAGAAGGTGATTGGTTATAGCTGAGACCCTTGCCGGGCATTTATTGAGTTATTTATTGATGTTTTTCCCCTTGCCGGGTGTTTGAACTGTCAATTTCCACTATGTTGTACTCCTTGCCATTATATATGTTATTGTTTGGTGAGGAAGAGTGTAAAGCACGAAGGGTGATGCCGTGCCATGATATCTGATTACATTGCATAGTGAGGAAGAGTGTAAACCACGAAGGGTGATGCCGTGCCATGATTCATGTTGATTATAAGCACAAAGGTTAATGTCGTGACATGACTTTTATTGATTATAAGCACGAAGGTTAATGTCGTTCCATGATACATTGTACATTGCATTGTGAGGAAGAGAGTAAAAGCACGAAGGGTGATGTCGTGCCATGATATTTGATTACATTGCATAGTGAGGAAGAGTGTAAGCACGAAGGGTGATGTCGTTCCATGATACTTGATTACATTGCATTGTGAGGAAGAGAGTAAAGGCACGAAGGGTGATGCCGTGCCATTATTTACATTTGTGGTACTTATACTTGTTTCGTTGGCTATTGTGTTAGATTGCCTCCCTTGCTTACTTCTATCTGTCAATTTGACTGCTTCAATTCACTTGTTCCCCTTACTGCTCCTGTGTCCCTTACTTGTCTGCTTATCTCTTGCCTTGTATTATCCCTGTTACCTGCTGTAGAATAGGACAGAATATCATTAATGTCAAGTCTAGCCTCGTCACTACTTCGGCCGAGGTTAGGCTCGGCACTTACTTAGTATATGGGGTCGGTTGTACTGATGTTACACTGCACTTCTTAATGTTGTGCAGATCCCGCATCCGGACCTAGTGGACCGCATTGAGGGAGTCACCTTCAGTCCACCTAGAGCTTCAAGGTATACCGCTGGCGTTCGTGGGCCTTGGTGTCTCTCCTTCATTTTGATTCCTTATTGTCTTACTTTTTCTCGTAGTTTCAAGACAATTATATATTTCTTTTCAGACTCTGTATTTAGCACTCAGTTTAGATAGTCTGTGAGGTTGTGACACCCCAGTTTTGGGATTATGCGATGATGTTATCTTTACTATGTCATTATGCTTTTTCAGAGTATGGTTACATTTCCGCTGTTAAAGTTATGAAGTATGTTGGTTATTTCATTTAAGATTTGAAGGGTATTAAATTTTACTACTGTTGGATTGGTTTAAAAATATTAACGTGTAGTTTACATTGGCTTGTCTAGCGGGTTCAACGTTAGACGCAGTCACCGTTTGAAAGGTGGGATTTCGGGTTGTGACAGTTCTTCATCATCTCACGAGTCCGTACATATAAAGAACGCTAAAATCGGAGTTCGTTTGACCCCTCAAATCATCTCCTAAAGGTCTCATAATCTCAAGCCCTAACTCCACCTTTTTCTACTGATTTTCATGAATTAAACATTGATATTATGTTCCTTAACCACCTATAATCGAGTTTTAGGGTCCAAAATCCTTACCTCAAAGAAGAACGATTATTTCCTTTCTTCAAAATCGCCTCAAAAGCTCTTTTTCCGTACCAAAATGGTGAAAAGTGGGTATTGGTAGCGGAGGGTTTATTTAAATACTGCCCAGGTAATATTCATCGCGATCGCGAGACCCACATCGCGATCGCGATTCACAAATCTTCAGCTGCCCGAAATTACGCTCCGCGATCGCAACAAAGCCCCCGTGATCGCGGTTCAGTAGAACCTCAACCCACGCGATCGCAGCCCGGCTCACGCGATCGCGAAGAACAACTGACCCCGCTCCATACGCGCCTGGCTAACTTTACGCGATCGCGAACTAGGCCTACGCGATCGCACTGCATAAGCTCCTCACCTCACGCGATCGTGACCAGACTGCAGCAATCGCTATGCACAAATATGACCGGGGTCACAATTTCTCTACGCGTTTGCGACAATTGCCACGCGATCGCGATGAACAGACCCCTGCTGCACTAACACCAGAAAACAACAACTTTCCCAAGGCCAAAATGCCCGTTAACTACCCGAAATCAATCCCGAGCCCCTCGGGACCCCAACCAAATTTACCAACACATCCCATAACATAATTCAAACTTAGTTGCACTCTCAAAACACTAAAAATAACATAAAAACACCAAAATCACATCGGATTCCAACCTAAGAACTTTGAAATTTCTAAAATCCACCAACGATGCTGAAACTATCCAAAACAACTCCGATTGACCTGCAATTTTGCAGACATATCCACAATGACATTACGAACTTGTTCCAACTTCCGAAATTCCATTCCGACCCCGATGGCCTATTTTCCACTGCCGACCGAAAATCGCCAAAAACTAACTTTCGCCAATTCAAGCCTAACTCTACACCGGATACCACAAAATTATTCTGAACACACTCCTAAGTCCCAAATCACATGACGAAGTTATCCGAGCCATAAAATCTGCATTCCGAGGTCGTTTACCAATAAGTCAACTCTTAGTTGACTTTTCCAACTTTAAGGCTATTTTTAAAGACTAAGTGGCTAAACTCTCACTACAACCATTTCGATTTCAAGCCTACCAACTCTAACACATCAACAACAGCATAACAAACCTATGACAAGTCAATAACAGTAATTATAATGCAAGTTCTACGTAATGACAGATCGGGTCGTTACATTCTCCCCCTCTGAAACAAACGTTCGTCCTCGAACGGGTCTAGAAACATTCCTAGAGTCTCAAACAAGTGAGGATATCTGCTCTGAATTTCTCGGTCGGTCTCCCAAGTAGCCTCCTCCACTGGCTGACCTCTCCACTGTACTTTCACTGAAGCTATATTCTTAGACCTTAACTTTCTGACATGATGATCCAAAATTGCTACTGGCTCTACCTCTTATGACATATCACCCTTGAGATGTACTGTGCTGAAGTCTAACACATGAGACGGGTCACCAACATACTTCATGAGCATCGACACATAAAATATCGGATGAACACTCAATAGGCTGGGTGGCAAGACAAGGCTATAAGCCACCTCTCCAACAATCTGAAGTACCTCAAAAGGACCAATAAACCGAGGAATCAGCTTTCCTCTCTTTCCGAACGTTATAACACCCTTCATGGGTGATACCTTCAGCAGTACCTTATCACCTTCCATAAATGACACATCCCGGACCTTCCGGTCCGCATAACTCTTCTACCTAGACTACGTCGTGCGAAGTCGCTCCTGAATCAACTTCACCTTCTCCAACGCATCCTGAATCAAATTTGTGCCCAATAACTTAGCCTCACCGGGCTCGAACCAACCAACCGGAGATCTACACCTCCTACCATATAAAGCCTCATACGGGGCCATCTGAATACTGGACTAGTAGTTGTTATTATATGCAAACTCCACTAGTGGAAGAAACTGATCCCATGAACCTCCAAAGTCAATCACACAAGCACGCAACATGTCATCCAAAACCTGAATAGTCCTTTCCGACTGCCCGTCGGTCTGAGAATGAAACACAGTGCTCAACTCTACCTCAATACCCATACCTCTCTGCACGGCCTTCCAAAACTGAGATGTGAACTGAGTACCTCTGTCAAAAATGATGGAAACTGGAACCCCATGCAATCGGGCAATCTCCCTGATGTATATACCATCTAACCGCTCTAAAGTGTAAGTAGTAACAATAGGAATGAAGTGCGCGGAATTGGTCAATCTATCCACAATGAACCAAATAGCATTGAAGCCCTTCGGAGTCCGTGGAAGCCCAACTACAAAGTCCATAGTGATTCTCTCCCACTTCCACTCCGGAATAGCTAACATCTGAAGTAATCCATCTGGTCTCTGGTGCTCATACTTTACTTGCTGGCAGTTGAGACACCATGCTACATACTCAACAATATCTCTCTTCATCCGCCTCCACTAATACTGCTGTCTCAAATCCTGATACATCTTCACGGGACCCAGATGGATGGAATACCACGAGCTGTGGGCCTCTCCTAATATCAACTCTCGAAGCCCATCCACATTGGGCACGCAAATATGGCCCTGCATCCTCATAACTCCGTCATCACCAATAGTAACATCCCTGTCATCATCCCGACAGACCCTATCTTGAAGTACTAACAAATGCGGATCATCATACTGCCAAGCTCTAATCTGATCATAAAGAGAAGACCGAGAAGCCATGCTAGCTAATACCCCCGGAGGGTTTGAAAAATCCAATCTCACCAACTTACCCTCTAAAGCTTGAACATCAAGTGCTAAAGGTCGCTCTACTGTTGGAAGGTAAGCTAGACTCCCCAAACTCTCGGCTCTACGACTCAAGGCATCGGCCATTCCATTGGCCTTCCCTGGATGATACAAAATAGGTAAGTCATAATCCTTGAGAAGTTCTAACCACCTCCTCTGACGCAAATTCAAGTCCTTCTGCCTCAGCAGATACTGCAAGCTACGATTATCAGTGAAAATCTCACACTGCACCCTATACAAGTAAAATCGCCAAATCTTTAAGGCATGGACAATGGCAGGTAACTCAAGATCGTGCACTGGTTAATTCTTCTCGTGCACCTTCAACTATATCGACACGTAGGCAATCACCTTACCGTCCTGCATCAATATCGCTCCCAAACCAACTCTAGAAGCATCACAATATACTGTATAAAAACCAAACCAGTTGGCAAAACCAAAATTGGAGCTGTGGTCAATGATGACTTGAGCTTCTCAAAGCTCTCCTCACACTCATCAGACCATCAAAATGAGGCACCCTTCTGGGTCAATCTGATCAATGGTGAAGCAATAGATGAGAACCCTTCTACAAAGCGACGGTAATATCCCGCCAAACCAAGGAAACTCCTGATCTCCATAGCTGAGGACGGTCTGGGCGAACTTTACACCGCCTCTATCTTCTTCGGATCAACCTGAATACCTTCACTAAACATCACGTGCCCCAAGAAAGCTACTGAATCAATCCAAAACTCACACTTGGAGAATTTTGCATAAAGGTTCTCCTCCCTCAACCACTGTAACACAATCCTCAAGTGTTGGTCATGCTCCTCCTGGATACAGGAATAAACCAGGATGTCATCAATGAAAACAATGAAAAACAAATCAAGGCAAGGCTGAAACACAATGTTCATCAATTGCATGAACGCGGTTGGGCATTGGTCAGCCCAAATGACATAACCAGAAACTCATAATGACCATATCTGGTCCTGAAAGCAGTCTTCAGAATGTCAGAATCCCGAATCTTCAACTGATGATACCCCAACCTCAAGTCAATCTTGGAGAACACCTTAGCTCCCTGAAGCTGATAAAATAAGTCATCAATACGAGGCAAAGGATAACGGTTCTTCACCGTAACCTTATTCATCTGTCTATAATCAATACACATGCGCATGGAGCCATCTTTATTTTTCACAAACAACACCGGTGCACCCCATGGTGACACACTAGGCCGAATGAACCCTTTATCTTTGAGTTCCTAAAGCTGTTCTTTCAATTCTTTCAACTTCGTTGATGTCATGTGGTGAGCTGGAATAGAGATAGGCTGGGTGTCTGGTACCAGGTCAATACCAAAATCAATATCCCTATCAGGTGGCATGGCTGGCAGGTCTGCAAGGAATACATCCGAAAAGTCACGGAATATAGGAACAGAATCAACAGATGGAGTCGCACTACTAACATCTCTCACAAAAGCAAGATAAGATTCACACACGTTCTCAACCATACACTGAGCCTTTAAATAAGAAATCACTTTGGTATGTTCATTCTCTATAGACCCTCTTCACTAAACTCTCGAACTCCAGGCATAGCTAAGGTCACGGTCTTAGCATGACAATCAAAAATCGCATGACATGGGGATAACCAATCCATGCCAAGAATCACATCAAAATAAACCATACTGACTAACATCAAGTCCACTCGGGTCTCCAGACCCCCAATAGAAATAAGACACGACCGATACACACGATCCACAATAATAATATCGCCCACCGGAGTCGAAACATGAACAGACGTAACTAAAGACTCACAGGGCATATTCAGAAAGTGAGCAAAATACAATGAAACATATGAGTACGTGGAACCAAGGTCAAATAAAGCCCAAGCATCACTGTGACAAACTGAAATAGTACATGTAATCACCGCATCTGAGGCCATAGCATCATGCCTAGCCGGAAGTACATAAATACGTGGTTGGCCTCCACCTGCTCGACCTCCCCCTCTAAGGCGGCCTCTAGCTGCCTGACCACCACCCCTGGTTGCCTAGGTAGGTGGTGAAGTTATTGGGGCTGAAGTCGAGGGTTGAACCCTCTGCTGAGATGAACTACTAGCACGACGAGGACACTGTCTCCATCCATGACCAAACTCTCCACACTCAAAACAACCATCTGGAGCTGGAGATGAAAACTGACGAGTACCCATGCCACCATGATAACAACCAGATGAACCATGCATAGAAGAACCCTGATAAGATGATGCTCGGGTGGAGCTCTTAGCTGGAAGGGCACTAAAAGATGAACGTCCCTGATGAGAAATGCGAGGACCCTACCATGAAGATACACCACTGTAAGTTGGGCGAACTGGCTGTGGAGGTCTAAATTGACGACCTCTGTTGTGCTGAAACTTCCCTCTAGAAGGGGCACCACTGAAGCTACATGATCCCTGAGGCCTCTTAGCCTCCCTCTCATCACGCTCATGCCTACGAACCGACTCAATGTCCCAAGCTATGTCAACAACCTGCTCAAATGTGGCTCCATACACTCTCTCTCTCTGGTCATCAAAATCCAAAGCTGATATGTGAGACCATCAACAAATCTCTTGATCCTCTCCCTGTCAGTAGGGACTAACTCAGAAGCATGTCTAGCCAACTCGGAAAACCTCATCTCATACTGAGTGAGTGACAACTCTTCCAGGCGCAGCTGCTCAAACTTCCTGCGCTGCTCCTCTCTATGGGACTGAGCAACATACTTCTCCAAAAAGATCGTGCAGAATTGCTGCCAGGTGAGAGGTGCTGAACCAACCGGCCTACACCTCTCGAATGACTCCCACCAAGTGAAAGCAGCACCAGCAAACTGAAATGTAGCAAATGAGACCCCACTGGTATCCAAAATAACCGCAGTACGTAGTATCCTATGGCATTTATCGAGGAAACCTTGAGCATCCTCACCCTCTGTGCCGCTGAACGTCGGAGGCTGAAGTCTACTGAACCTCTCTAGCCTACACTGCTCATCCTCGGGCATAGATGGGACTACATAGTCCAGTACTAGGGCAACCGGCTGGGCTGGGACTACCTCCAGTGCCTGAATACCCTGTACGACCTGCTCAGGTGTCCGGGCAGCTGGATTCTGAATGCCTCCCCCAGCCTGAGCTGCAGTGGCAGTAGTAGACATAGCAACTACCTGAGCTAAACTGGTGCACATTGTCAATATTGAGCAAGGGTCTCCTGAAGACTCGGAACAACAATAGGCACTGCATGTGCCTGAGCCTATCCCGCTGGAGCACCCTCGGCGGGAACCTGGTCCTGAATGATAGGGGGATCCTATGGTACTACCCTGACTCCTGCACGGTTTGGTCCCCTAACTCAACCACGGCCCCGACCCTTGTGGGTCTGGCTGGTGTCTGGTCACCCTGATCGGTATTGCGTGTCCTCACCATCTGTGAGAGAATGAAACAATATAAGTTTAGGTTTCAAGAACCGATAGATTGGCACGAAAGAGTTAAAGAAATTGAGATTTTTCCTAAGAATTCTGCAGACTCTCGAAGATAAGTACAGACATCTCTGTACCGATCTGTAAGACTCTACTGAACCTGCTCATGACCGTAAGTCCTATGCAACCTAGAGCTCTAATACAACTTTTTCACGACCCCAAATGCTAACAGGTCGTGATTGAGCCTATCGTGGAACTAGGCTAGCCAACCATCACATAACTACCCATTCGTTCTATTATAATATTTGACAAATCAATAACGAACAGCAAACAGAGTATAAAATAATTTCTTTAAGTCTTTACGTCCCCATGATAATCTAACAGTCTAAGCAAACCTCCCAAGACTGGAGTCAATATGGTCACGAGCATCTAGGAAATAAAACTAACGCTGCTAATGTCTTAAACAGTGTCTATGAAATAAATACTAATACTAATAAAGGAAGGGAAATGGAGAAGTTGTGGACGCGGGACAGCTACCTCGAAATCCCATAAAGCTGCTGCTAACGAACAAGATGGCTACTGCTCCGCACTAGTACCTGGATCTGCACACAGGGGTGCAGGTAGTAATGATGAGTACGCCAACTTAGTAGTAAGGAAAATAAATCACAGTCTGAAGTATATGAGACATACAGCACCAAACACCAATCCACAAACAGTAAAACATCAAGTCTCAATACAGTATACATAAGTTCGAAAACCAATTTCCAGAAAAATCCTTTGAAAAATTCTTAGTAAAACGCTCAGTAAAATCAGTTTGAAAAATGAAGTGAATCATAGTCAAAAACTCGGTAAAATATCATCGTAAATCTGCCCCTCGGGCCATAATCATCTCTCATAACATTTCCCTCAGCACCTCACCATCACTCAGTATCAGCCCAGCGGGCAACCTCCCAGTCACTCAGTATCAGCCCAGCAGGCAACCTCACAGTCACTCAGTATCAGCCCCGCAGGCAATCACTCGCACTCAGTAGGTACCTGCGCTCACTAGGGGTGTGTACAGACTCTGGAGGGGCTCCTACAACCCAAGCGCTATAACAAGCCACATCATGGCATAAATCACTCACAATATTGGCCCTCGGCCTCTCTCATATCATAACATCCTCACAATATTGGCTCGCAGCCTCACTTAGTAAGACACTCTCAACATACCACTCGGTCCATCATTATACCGGGTTCTCGACCCAAAAACATTGTTTTATTTTCAAGAAATAATATAAAAAATACTCTGAGTGTCAAAACAATCATCAAGAAAAGACTGAGTTAAAATCATAACATATCAAGTGAGGAAAATAGTAAAAAATAGCCCCCCAAGGGGTAAACAGATCGGCACTAGGCCCCAAACATGGCTTACAGCCCAAATCATATCAAAATATATCAATATCATTAAGCATAGGCTTAAACATCGGTTTCGCAACTCAATAGTTGCCTAAAAGAGATATATTTCCAAATTTCCAATCTTTGCATTCCAAAATCCGTGAAAGGATGCAAGGTCCAGGGTTTCATACCCTCAGGACAGGATTTAAAGACATTACTTACCTCAAACTAGCCCAAAACGCTACTCTGCAACCCGCTTGCCTCTCGTATCAACTTCTGAATGCTCCAAATCTACCAATTTTAACATAAAATCCGAATTTAGCCAAAACCCGACCCCCGAGCCCGCGTCTCGGAACTCAACAAATTTTATTACCAAAATATTCTTCATAATCTCATGAGTCCGTACAGATAAATAATGCTAAAATCGGAGTTTGTTTGACCCCTCAAATCATCTCCTAAAGGTCTCATAATCTCAAGCCCTAACTCCACTTTTTTCTACTGATTTTCATGAATTAAAAACTAATATTATGTTCCTTAATCACCTATAATCGAGTTTTAGGGTCTAAAATCCTTACCTCAAAGAAGAACGATGATTTCCTTTCTTCAAAATCGTCTCAAAAGCTTTCTTTCCGTACAAAAATGGTGAAAAGTGGGTATTGGTCGCGGAGGGTTTATTTAAATACTGCCCAGGTAATTATTCATCGCGATCGCGAGACCCACATCGCGATCGCGATTCAGAAGCCTTCAACTGCCCAAAAATACTCTCCGCGATCGCAACAAAGCCCACGCGATCGCGGTTCAGTAGAACCTCAACCCACGCGATCGTAGCCCGGCTCACGCGATCACGAAGAACAACTGACCCCGCTCCCCACGTGCTTGGCTAACTCTACGCGATCGCGGACTAGGCCTACGCGATCGCACTGCATAAACTCCTCACCTCACGCGATCGCGATGCATGAATATGACCGGGCTCCCAATTTCTCTACGCGTTCACGACAATTGCCACACGATCGCGATGAACAGACCCCATCTGCACTAACACCAGAAAACAACAACTCTCCCAATGCCAAAATGCCCGTTAACCACCTGAAATCAATCCCGAGCCCTTCGGGACCCCAACCAAATTTACCAACACATCCCATAACATCATTCAAACTTAGTTGCACTCTCAAAACACTAAAAATAACATCAAAACACCAAAATCACATCGGATTCCAGCCTAAGAACTTTGAAATTTCTAAAATCCACCAACGATGCCGAAACTATCCAAAACAACTCTGATTGACCTGAACTTTTGCACACATATCCACAATGACATTACGAACCTGTTCCAACTTCTGAAATTCCATTCCGACCCCGATAGCCTATTTTCCACTGTTGACCAAAAATTGCCAAAAACTAACTTTCGCATTCAAGCCTAACTCTACACCGGACATCACAAAATTATTCTGAACACACTCCTAAGTGCCAGATCACCTGATGAATCTATCCGAGCCATAAAATCCGCATTCTGAGGTCGTTTACCAATAAGTCAACTCTTAGTTGACTTTTGCAACCTTAAGGCTATTTTTAAAGACTAAGTGGCTAAACTCTCACTACAACCATTTTGATTTTTAGCCTATCCCAACTCTAACACATCAACAACAGTATAACCAACCTATGAAAAGTCAATAACAGTAATTATAATGCAATTTTTAACGTAACGACAGACCGGGTCGTTACAGATGTCTATAACAGGTACAACACCAAGTTATGAATAGAAGAGGATACCATTGCACTATCAAAAGCAGAAGACAGAACATGTTCTAGATGCTCCGAATCAGAAAGGAGAAGTAGTAAAAATAGGTACGATCCATACATGGGACCTTCGGGACGAGAGACTCGTTCCAAATTTGAAAATATACGGTCAAATTACATACCGTCAAATAGAGATATGAGCTCATTATCATCAAGATCTAGAAAGGATCGATATGAGCGAAATAAAGGTAATGCAAGAATTGGAGACTACAATTTCAATCTAAATACTTTTGAATTAATTACAGTATTAAGAAATATGGGTGATAAATTTTGATGGACCAAAGAAATGAGATCAAATCCAAACATAAGGAATCCAGACTTCTGGTGCGAGTTCCATAACGATCATGGACACAGAACGTCATATTCCAGGTTATTGCAAGGTGAGGTAGAACACTTATTAAAACAAGGCTATCTAATAGAACTGTTTAGTGAGAAAGGAAAACATGCATATATGAAGAACATGCAAGAGCCCCCGAAGCCACCATCTACAAAAAGAACAGTAAATGTGATACATGGAGGAGAGGAAGCGAATGGTGTAATATGTAAAAAAACGACCAAGTTCACAATCACTCACGGGAAGCGAACTCGTTAAAAGTTGGAGGCTAACAATATATCATTCGACGAAGTGGATACCAAGGGATTATTGCTCCCACACAATTACGCATAGCTAATATCTCTACTTATACATGACACTAACGTGAAAAGAGTGTTAATTGATCTAGGTAGCTCGGTCAATATCATTTTGTTGAGGGTTGTGGAAGAGATGCTAATGGGGAACCATGTAATTCCAAAAGCACGTTTCGTGTCCAGGTTCGACAACTCTAATGTCATAACAAAAGGAGAAATCGAGCTTAGCACCTATGCAGAAGGGGTTATCAAAGATACAAAATTCCAAGTCATTGATACTAACATGGCTTACAACGTAATCATAGGGAGACCATGGATCCATGATATGGAAGCAATCCTATCTACTCTAAATTATGTAATTAAATTCCCTTCTGAATGGGGAATTCAACAGATTCGAGGTGATCATCATACCTCAAGAAACAACAATTTAGTGACACATTCCAACAAAAGATGAATAGCGGAAGAATCAAAGGACGAGGAAAAAACTCAAACAGACACAAAAGAGAACAATAAAGAGAAGCTGAACCAAATCACCACAGATGTTGCATCAAGTCATATAGACGTGGATTCTAGGCCTGATGTCATTCAGGTACCTGAAGAGAACGGGCATATCAAGACAACTACTGAGGAACTCGAAGCTGTTTCATAGTTCGAGCACGAGCCTGAGCAAATTTTTTATATAGGAATAAGGCTAAACTCCACCAGACAAGGTAAGTTAATAGAATATGTAAAAGCTAATACCGATTGTTTTGCTTGGTCTCATTCAGATATGACAGGTATACCACCGGAAGTGATGATTTATTAACTAGATGAAGACCCATCCTTCATGCCTGTTAAGCAAAAGAAAAGAAAGCAGGGACCATTCAAGAATCAAGTGATCGATGAAGAGGTACATAAACGCTTTAAAATTGGTTCAATACGTGAGGTAAAATATCCTAATTGCTTAGCTAACATCGTCGTGGTACCTAAAAAGAATGGTAAATAGAGAGTATGCATAGACCATACATATCTGAATAAAGCATGCCCAAAAGATTCATTTCCATTACCGCACAAATATCAAATGATTGATGCCACTGCAGGTCATGAATTATTAAACTTTCTAGATGCGTATTCTGGTTACAATCAGATAAAAATGCACCCCTCAGATGAGGAAAAAACTTCCTTTATTACGAACAGGGGGACTTATTGTTACAAAGTCATGCCTTTTGGCCTGAAAAATGTTGGAGCCACGTATCAAAGGCTAGTGACCAAGATGTTCCAGGAACATCTAGGGAAAACAATGGAGGTGTACATTGATGGCATGCTGGTGAAATCAACACAAGCAGAAGATCATTTCCAGCATCTTTCAATTACTTTCGAAATCCTCCGCAAGTATAATATGAAATTAAATCCAGAAAAGTGTGCCTTTGGCGTCGAATCAGGTAAATTTCTTGGCTTTCTCATATCAAATAGAGGTATTGAAGTAAATCCTGCTCAAATTAAAGTTATTGAGGAAACACATGATATACTTACGAGCAAAAAAGAAGTTTAAAGATTAAAAGCTAGGATCGCAGCATTAGGAAGATTCATATCCAGGTCTTCAGAGAAGAGTTTTAAATTCTTCTTAGTTCTAAAAAAGCAGAATTAGTTTGAATGGACTGAAAAATGCCAGCAGGCTCTAAAATATTTGTAGGTAGTTGATACCCAATATTTCCTCAAAATATTTTTTAATCGCATATATAGCTTCAAAATCATGCTTTCATAGGGTATCATTAGTTAAAGATCAGAGAGCAGGATTTCATAAGACCGCCTTAAGGATTCGTTATGGTCATTTTGAATTTTTTGTAATGTACTTTGGACTGACCAATGCTCCAGCAGCTTTCATGGATCTTATGAATCGGGTTTTCAAGCAATTTATAGACTCATTCGTGATTGTTTTTATTGATGACATCCTTGTCCACTCGCGGAGTCGGGAAGATCATGCTAATCACCTCAGGGCAGTCATGCAGACTCTTCATCATCACCAGTTGTATGCTAAATTTTCGAAATGTGAGTTTTGGCTAGAATCAATCGCGTTTTTGGGTCATGTTGTTTCCAGAGAAGGGATTCAGGTTGATCCCCAGAAGATCGCGGTAGTGAAAGATTGGCCTAGACCAGCGACCCCGGTAGAGATTTGCAGTTTCTTGGGTCTAGCTGGATATTATCGGAGGTGGAGGGATTCTCTACCCTCGCCTCCCCGTTGACTAAATTGACGCAGAATGCGGTGAAGCTCCAATGGTCTGACGCTTGTGAGAAAAGTTTTCAGGAATTGAAGTCGAGATTGACTTTGGCACCGGTATTGACCTTGCCAGAAGGTATAGAGGTAGTTGTGGTTTATTGCGATGCTTCAAGGGTTTGTTTGGGGTGTGTGTTGATGCAACATGGGAAGGTTATAGCGTATGCTTCGAGGCAACTCAAGAATCACGAGAAGAATTATCCGACGCATGATTTGGATCTCGCGACAGTGGTGTTTGCATTAAAACTTTGGAGGCATTATCTTTATGGAGTCCACATGGACGTGTTCTCAGACCACAAGAGTCTTCAATATTTATTCAAGCAGAAGGAACTGAATCTAAGGCAGTGGAGGTGGTTAGAATTGCTCAAAGATTATGATATGAATATTGTATACCATCCAGGAAAGGCGAATGTGGTAGCCGACGCTCTTAGTCGGAAATCCATGGGTAGCTTGGCACATTTAGAGGCCGGTTAGAGGCCTTTGGCTCGAGAGGTTCATCAGTTGGCCAGTCTTGGGGTCTGTCTTTCGACCTCAGATGAGGGGAATGTCGTGGTGCAAAATGGAGCAGAGTCTTCGCTTGTAACGGAAGTCAAGGAAAAGCAATTCAGAGACCCAACATTGATACAATTTAGGGAAGCAATTTTAAATCACAAGACTTCAGCTTTTCCACTCGGTAATGATGACGATGTCTTGCGGTGTCAGGGGAGACTATGTGTTCCAGATGTGGATGATCTCCGGGAGAGGGTAATGGTAGAGGCTCATAATTCCAGGTATTCTGTTCACCCAGGTTCTACGAAAATGTATCACGATCTCAAGGAGGTTTATTGGTGGAATAGTATGAAGAGGGGTGTGGCGGACTTGGTGTCTAGATGTCCGAATTGTTAGCAGGTAAAATTCGAGCATCAGAGGCCCGGTGGGATGACTCAGCTTATGGAAATACCGATGTGGAAAATGGAGATGATCAACATGGACTTTGTGGTAGGGTTACCTCGCACTGAGCGCAAGTTCGACTCAATTTGGGTGATAGTGGATCGACTCACGAAATCAGCTCACTTCTTGCCAGTCAAGTCCACCGATACTGCAGAACAGTACACTCAATTGTATATCAAGGAAATAGTCAGACTTCATGGCACTCCAGTTTCTATTATCTCGGATCAAGAGGCCCAGCTCATAGCTAACTTTTGGAGGAAATTTCAGCAAGGTTTGGGTACTTAGGTAAATCTCAGCACAACTTTCCACCCACAGACGGACGGTCAAGCGGAGCAGACTATTCAGACGCTTGAGGATATTTTGCGGGCTTGTGTTTTGGATTTCAAGGGTAGCTAGGATGATCACTTGCTGCTTATAGAATTTGCTTACAATAACAGCTTCCATGCTAGTATTCAGATGGCCCAATTTAAAGCATTGTACGGAATAAAATGTAGATCTCCGATCGGATTGTTTGAGGTTGGTGAGGAAGAATTGATAGGGCCAGATCTTGTGCACCAAGCTATGGAAAAAGTTAGAGTCATTCAGGAAAGGATGAAAACTGCTCAGAGTCGTTAAAAATCCTATGTGGATGTTCGTCGTAGAGATTTCGAGTTTCAAGTAGATGATTGGGTATTCTTGAAGGTATCTCCCATGAAGGGAGTCATGCGGTTTGTAAAGAAAGGGAAATTGAGCCCAAGGTATGTCGGGCCATATCAGATCGCTCAAAGGGTAGGGCAAGTCGCGTATAGACTGGAATTGCCCCCTGAAATGTCATTAGTGCACCCGGTATTTCACGTGTCTATGTTGAAGAAGGTAATTGGAGACCTTTCTGCCATCGTGCCAGTTGAGACCATTGAGGTTAGTGAAGAATTGTCATATGAAGAGGTTCCAGTTGCTATTCTTGATAGGCAAGTCCGTAGATTGAGAAACAAAGAGATTGCTTCTATTAAAGTGTTGTGGAGAAGTCAACAAGTCGAGGAAGCCACGTGGGAAGCAGAAAAATAAATGAGAGAAAAATATCCCCATCTATTTGAACAAGTGTAGTAATGATCGTACGAATTATTGTCCCAAGGCAATTTGATGTTGTATTCAGATTCGTGCAAAGACACCCAATTTTCCATAATTGCCTTATTGTTTTAACTTTCCAATGCGTGCTAAAAACGGTATACGATGTTATTAAATGGGTGGTGTGCAACCCTTGAAGTAAATGAAAGTTTTGTAAAATTTGTGTGATATGCAAAAATGATTAATAGTAGTGTAGATTGGTAATGATTAATTGCAATATACATATGGTGTATTGAGGTGATTGAATCATATGGGACTCACTAACGTGACCAAATTATGTGCAAGTATGTGTCACTAATTGAATCTTATGCCAATTTGTGATGTAAAGAGAATGAACTATGTGTAGTTGTCAAAGTAATTGGATATGTGCAAGTGTTGAGGTAATGAATTGTATACCAGTTGAAGGGATAACAAAAACTATGTAATGATGCTTGGAAATGTATTTTGGGGGCTCTCTGACAAGTAGATGGGTCTAAATACAAAGGAGATTCTGGAAGTTTGCATATCATGTTTTCAAAACCAAACGGTTTCCAAAATCCTCATTCGAGGACGAATGATTGTTAAGGGGGGGGGGGAGAATGTAAGGACCCGTAAAATGTTTTGTTTAAAATAATGCTGAACAAGTCCCCGAGTTGTTATAACTGTAGAAATTCTTCAAACGGACCTTGATTGTGTAAAGTACTCCGGATTTTGAAAGAATAAACTTTTCCTGAAGTTGGGCGTTATGCAACGCACTATGCGATCGCATAACGGGTATGCGGACCGCATAATGGTCGCATACATGGGCAGGCCACTGCCCAATTGGAGGACAACTATGCGGTCCATTATGCGATCGCATTTCGGTTCTGCGGACCGCATAGTTGTCGCATTCTTGCACTTTGATTTCTGTGAGGGAGGTTATGCAACGCACTATGTGATCGCATAACGTGTATGCGGACCGCATAATGGTCGCAGTGTGTTTTACTTTTGGCCCACCTGGAGGGCCATTCTGCGGTCGTCTCTGCGGATCACATGTCAGGAATGCGATCGCATTCCTGACCGCATTCCGGTGTCGGGCTCCTAATTTTTCTAATTTTAAAACCCGACCCCCAGTTCATTAAAACACCCCACCCCTTCATTTTTACAAGTTTTCTGAACAAAATAGAGAGAAGAAAAGGGGAATTCTTGCGAGAGAAAGTGGTTCTTCCATCAAGTTGATTTTCAAAAGTCCCTCAGGCCTGATAATTCGAGTAATCTTCTTCTTCCTCATTCTAGCAGGTAAGGGTTCCCAACTCTTTTTCCACTAATTTTCTGATTTTAAACAAAGGGAGGATTTGCATGGATTGTTTCTTAAAAATATTAACTAAGACCTTGCATGCATGTTTAATAATGGTGTTAATTTAGTAAGAGGCATTGGTTTGGGTAAATTTCACAAAGACCGGGTTGGTAATCTAATGGAGTCACATAGTCTTTGGCAGAATGTTTAAGAGATTACGAATTACATGCATGACTTCCAATTCTAAGTTGAATACGTTTATTTGTGAACTAGATTGACGGTACTAGTCGGTTCAATGATTTGTGAGTAAAAGTTAAAAAGGGGATTTCGACTCCAGGTATGTATGGCTAACTTTAATCCTTGTAAATCCCTCTTGTTGTGGTAAGCATATGGTGTGTGTACTTATATGGAAATATGTGAATTGACTGTCTAGTTGATTACTACCCCAATGTGTTAGATGAGATTTTGAATTGTGACTTGGCATGCCCACTTTATTATTTACAAAGATGGTAATTGTTTAAAGTTATTGATATGAAGAATTGTAAATAAGTTGAGCGGTTAAGGCAACACCTTGTGCATAAATTGCTGCTTGATGAAAGTTTGGGGTGCATTGAGCCCAACTAAATGAATTGATAAATGTGAATTTGTGATCCTTGAAAGGAAGGCCCATGTGATGCAATTGTTTGGTGTTGTTGTTGAATTGTGATCCTTGAAAGGAAAGCCCTTGTGATGAAATTGTTGGTGTTGTTGTTATGAAATATGAATTGTCAGGCGGGGTCGGGTTGCACGCCGCAACACGAAGTAATAAGGTGTAGGTTGTGGTGATAAAGGTGGCCGAGGTAATAAGGGTGGCCGAGGTAATAAGGGTGGAAAAGTGATCGTTATCACTATTGATATGAAAATTATGAAATTCGTGAATATGGTGGTGTTGGAAAGGGAAAAAGGAGAGATTGTAAAATTGTTTATTTTGATTGTCACTTTTCGTGTGTTTTGATTGTTGGTCCTATTGATGTCCTTTTTCTTATCTTTAATATTGGTTGATTGTACTTGGGATAAAGTTTTTTCATACATACTAGTACTATTCCACAGTACTAACGTCCCTTTTGTTGGGGGCGCTACATCTTTTATATGGATATAGGTGGTTCCATAGTAGGTAGCTCAGCCCGCCGTTAGTGGTACCTCCTCTTTATCTCTGCAGCAGTTGTGTTGAGCCCTCTTCTCCTCGGGGCCGTGTGTGGATCATACCACCTTCTTTTATTTATGTTGTAAAGGTATAGCCGGGGCCTTGTTACCGGCAAGTTATGTAAAATCCCTAGTATTCGTAGAGGCTCCGTAGACATGATGTGGGTGTATGTATGTATTTTTGGGTTGTAACGGCACGTACTCGGAATCGTGGATCATGTTGGGAGTTATGTATATATTTTGTTTGTTTGAATATCAATCGCTGAAATGTTAAAATAGGAAACCAGTGGAGATATGTTTTGAAATGTACTTTGAAACTAAAATCGGCTAACTCACAGGAAATAATGTATATTATAAACGCGGGGCAATACGTTGGGCAGGAGAGGCAATCCAGGTCCACTTGACTGGGTTCACCCGGTTAGGCGTCGGTCTCGTCCCTCGATTTTGGGGCGTGACACAAGTAGAGAATGAAGAGAAGTAGATTAGAATAATCAGCCTTGGCTTGCAGCCGACTGATAATAGCAAGTAACCAAGAGAACGGAAAGGAGTATTTGTGTGTAAGAGAGTTTTGAACAGTGTGTGTTCGTGTCTTGTGCTAGTGAAAGACTAAGGTACTTATAGTTTTGAAATAGGCAGAAAATAAGGTAACAAAATAATAGTTCAGCAGTAACTATAGAAGTAAACATCAATTAGATTGAATTAGTAAAAAGACTTCCTTTAATTAAGGAGTCATACTCAAACAATAATAAGTAGTGACAAATAAGGAAAGGAATCATGTAAAGCTGATTATAACGCAATAAAGTAGTAGTATAAGTATGGTTACCGTAAATCAATTTTGGAGAAGAACCTCACACCTTGCAATTGATCAAACAAATCATCTATTCGAGGCAATTGATACTTGTTTTTTATAGTGACTTTGTTGAACTGTCGATAATCGATACACATCAAAAGCGACCCATCCTTCTTTCTGATGAAAAGAACCGGAGCGCCCCATGGCGACACACTCGGCCGAATGAACCCTTTTTCTAATAAATCCTTCAACTGCTCCTTTAACTCCCTCAACTCTGTTGGCGCCATTCTGTATGGTGGAATAGATATTGGCTGCGTATCTGGTAGTACATCAATCCCAAAATCGATCTCTCTAACTAGCGGAATTCCTAGAAGCTAGTCCGGAAATACTTCAAGAAACTCATTCACAACAGGCAGGGATTCGGGAGAAGGCACCTCTGGAGTGGTGTCCACAACCCGGACCAAATAATAGACACACCCCTTCTTAATCATCTTCGAGGCCTTAAGGCAGGAGATAAACCTACCTTTCGGCACCACACCATTCCCCTTCCACTCAATAACCGGCTCATTAGGAAACTCTAGCCTCATGATTCTGGTTCGACAGTCGAGTTTAGCAAAGCACAAACAAAGCCAGTCCATTCCTATAATAATATCAAAATCTACCATCCCAAGCTCAATAAGATCGGTCGTGGTAACGCGACCACATACCGTGACAACACAATTCTTATTTACTCGTGTTGCTGTAATAGAATCACCAACCGGAGTCGATACAGAGAATGGCTCATGAAGCTGTTCGGGTTCTATCCCAAAACATGAAGCAATAAACGGGGTAACATAAGACAAGGAGGACCCCAGATCAATAAGAGCATAACAATCAAGTGCTTGAACATTCAGAATACCTGTAATAACATCTGGAGAAGCCTCCGCGTTCTGGAGACCACTCAAAGCCTAGAACCGGAATGGTCAACCTCTACCTCGAGCTCCACCGCTAACTGCACCACGCCCCGCTGGGGCTGGAGGATGCTCTGAAGATGTGGCGACTGAAGAACCGGATGACTGAGCAAAACCCCTACCCTTGCCCTAGCTGGGTGCACGGCAATTTCGCTGAACATGACCTATTACTCCACACCCGTAGCATACCGGGATATCCAGATAACAAGACTCAGTATGGAACCTCCCACACTTAGGGAACGGAGCCCTCCCCTGCTGCTGGGACCTCCCTCCTGGGCGACCTAACTGATGGGGTCTCCTGCTACCTGACCCGGGTCCCCAGCAACTGCTCTGCTGGAAATGGTGCACTGATGGCGGTGCAATGGTTGAGGACTGTGCATAGGACTGGATGGCCCTAATGACCCTCTCCCATGAACTGGTCTCCCTCCTCCAACTGAACTCCCCGAGTGGCCCGCTGACCAGGCCCTGCTTCTACTCTCTCTTTCCGACCTTATCTTCAATTTCCTAGCCTGTGTAGCCTTGGCGAATCCCACAATCTTCCCATAATTCATGTTTGAGTGTAAGGCAGCTGTAGCAGCTTCATTCACAACCAAGGGACTAAGGCCCTGAACAAAACGTCGAACCCTGGCATCCATAGTCGACACCAGGTGAGGAGCATATTTAGACAACCGCACGAACTCCATATGGTACTCCCATACACTCATACTGCCTTGCTTGAGGACCTCAAACTCCGTAGCATGGGCTGCCACAGTCTCGACAGGAAAAAAGTGATCCATGAACGCATCCACGAAGTCGTCCCATCTAGCCGAAGGACTTCCCTCCCCACGGGAACACTCCCACATCTCGAACCAGGAATATGTTGTTCCCCTCAGCCTGTACGAACCTAACTCAACCCCCTATGTCTCTGTAGCCTTCATCACCCGAAGGGTCTTGTACATCTCATCGAGAAAATCTTGTAGATCGACCTCTAGATCCGTACCTAAGAACTCTGGAGGGGCAAACCGCAGAAACTAGTGCCATTACTGAAAATTTAGGAACAAAGCACGAATTAGGCAAGGATATTTTCAATTTCTGATTCACCACGTGATATAGAATAACAAAAAAGGGTTATTTCCTA
Source organism: Nicotiana undulata (assembly GCA_005239495.1). Taxonomy (NCBI): domain Eukaryota; kingdom Viridiplantae; phylum Streptophyta; class Magnoliopsida; order Solanales; family Solanaceae; genus Nicotiana; species Nicotiana undulata. The sequence continues at coordinate 13,625 of ML253116.1, read as the reverse complement.
AATGTCCATGTAGCCCCCTAATTATAGATGTGGTCGACAACACACCGATAAGAAGGGCTCTACTAGACACAGCTCCGAGACATCCTAGGACTCTTTTAAAAACCGTAGGCTCTGATACCAAGTTTGTCACACCCCAAAATTGAGGGACGAGACCGGCGCCTAACCGGGTGAACCCAGTCAAGCGGACTTGGATTTCCTCTCCCGCCCAACGTATTGTCCCGCGTTTATAATATACATTATTTCCTGAGTTAGCCAATTTTAGTTTCAAAGTACATTTCACAACATATCTCCATTGGTTTCCTCTTTTAACATTTCAGCGATTGATATTCAAACATACGAAATACATACATAACTCTCCAACATGATCCACGATTCCAAGTACGTGTCGTTACTACCCAAAAATACATACATACACCCACATCATGTCTACGGAGCCTCTACGAATACTAGGGATTTTACATAACTTGCCGGTAACAAGGTCTCGGCTATACCTTTACAACATTAACAAAAGAAGGTGGTATGATCCACACACGGCCCCGAGGAGAAGAGGGCTCAGCACAACTGCTGCAGAGATAAAGAAGAGGTACCACTAACGGCGGGCTGAGCTACCTGCTATGGAACCACCTATATCCATATAAAAGATGTAGTGCCCCCAGCAAAAGGGACGTTAGTACTGTGGAATAGTACTAGTATGTATGAAAAAACTTTATCCCAAGTACAATCAACCAATATTAAAGATAAGAAAAAGTACAGCAATAGGACCAACAATCAAAACACACGGAAAGTGACAATCAAAATCAACAATTTTACAATCTCTCCTTTTTCCCTTTCCAACACCACCATATTCACGAATTTCATAATTTTCATATCAATAGTGATAACGATCACTTTTCCACCCTTATTACCTCGGCCACCCTTATCACCACAACCCACACCTTATTACTTCGTGTTGCAGCGCGCAACTCGACCCCTCCTGACAACTCATATTTCATAACAACAACACCAACAATCTCATCACAAGGGCTTTCCTTTCAAGGATCACAATTCAACAACAACACCAAACAATTGCATCACATGGGCCTTCCTTTTAAGGATCACAAATTCACATTTATCAATTCATTTACTTGGGCTCAAAGCACCCCAAACTTTTATCAAGCAGAAATTTATGTACAAGGTGTTGCCATAACCGTTCAACTTTTTTACAATGCTTCATATCAATAACTGTAAACAATTACCATCTTTGCACATAATAACGTGGGCATGCCAAGTCACAATTTAAAATCTCATCTAACACAGCGGGGTAGTAATCAACTTGGCAGTCAATTCACATATTTCCATATAAGTACACACACCATATGCTTACCACAACAAGAGGGATTTTACAAGAGTTAAAGTTAGCCATACATACCTGGATTCGAAATCCCCTTTTTATCTTTTACTCACAAATCAGCGAATCGACTAGTACCGTCAATCTAGTTCACAAATAAACGTATTCAACTTAGAATTGGAAGTCATGCATTCAATTCGGACTCTCTTAAATATTCTGCCAAACACTATGTGACCCCATTATATTACCAACCACGTCTTTGTGAAATTTACCCCAAACCACTCCCTCTTACTAAATTAACACCATTATTAAATATGCATGCAAGGTCTTAGTTAATATTTTCAAGAAACAATCCATGAAAATCCTCCATTTGTTTAAAATCAGAAAATTAGTGGAAAAAGAGTTGGGAACCCTTACCTGCTAAAATGAGGAAGAATAAGATTACTCGAATTATCAGGCCTGAGGGACGTTTGAAAATCAACTTGATGGAAGAACCACTTTCTCTCTTAAGAACTCCCCTTTCTTTCCCTCTATTTTGTTCAGAAAACTTGTAAAAATGAAGGGGTGGGGTGTTTTAATGAACTGGGGGTCCGTTTTTAAAATTAGAAAAATTAGGAGCCCGACACCGGAATGCGGTCAGGAATGCGATCGCATTACTGACATGCGTTCCGCAGAGATGACCGCAGAATTGCCCTCCAGGTGGGCAAAAATTAAAACACACTGTGTAGGTATGCGACCACTATGCGGTACGCATACACGTTATGCGATCGCATAATGCGTCACATAACCACCCTCACAGAAAGCAAAGGGAAAGAATGCGATAGCTATGCGGTCCGCAGAACCGAAATGCGATCGCATAATGGACCGCATAGTTATCCTCCAATTGGGCAGTGGCCTTCCCAGGTATGCGACCATTATGCGGTCCGCATACCCGTTATGCGATTGCATAGTGCGTCGCATAACGCCCAACTTCAGAAAAATTTTATTCTTTCAAATTCTGGGGTACTTTACACAATCAAGGTCCGTATTAAGAATTTCTACAATTATAACAACTCGGGGACTTATTCACTATTATTTTAAATAAAAAATTTACGGGTCCTTACAGCTTGTTATCCTCTATACTAATGTGTCCTAATTTCAGTCTAAGTCTCAAAAACAACATGTTTCTTTTGGTATTTTAATTCATCTTGTTTCTCATGTGCTTTTACTTGTGGTTTTGCTGTGAAGTTGTTCTTAACTTGGCTGCATTGTTATTCATTTTTCATGTTACGTATCCCCTCCCGTAGAACTAAACATGCTTATGTAATACCCCCTTTAGTATACCTTACTATGGCTCTACTTTACCTAGATTTCTATGATTATTGAACTGAACCTTCTGTGGGAAAAAAACTTGTACTTAGTTCTGTGTAAATTATAAGTGCATGCTACCTTAACCCCCAGATCCCCTTAGGATTTCTTTTCTGAATCATATATGACTCTACCCATTGTGTGCTCACACTTACATGCCCTGTGGATGTTGAATGTGTCTTAAGTTCTTTGTTCTATGTGTGTTGTTTTGATCCTGAGATTGGTATGTTGTTTGTTCTGATTGCCATACTCCTTTCAAACTGTTTTCAGTGAATAAATTCCTTTATTGTTTCTGCAAAACTCATCTCGAACAAGTCTATTTTAAAAAACTTCTTTCCTACTCAATCTTTTCAGAACTATGTCAAGCACTCTCACTCTACTCTTATACATCTATGTCCTGCCCCTCTAATGTGTGACTGCTTTGGGATCCCTATGAGATCCTTCTGAACTCTGATACATTAGAGGTGGCTCTTCCACACTGCACTTACTCAATCATGGTTATAAAATCTGGGTGTGAGCACTGCCCGGGATCCCTTGAGGTCCTTAGGGAACTCTGACACACCCGGATTATGTGAAAGGCTGTGAAATACCACTTGGCATGGGAACTTTGGAAATCTGGGCCTATTGATAGGCTCCCTATAGTGTAGCTTCTTATTTTCTTATCTACTTATGTAATTCATTCAATAATGGTTTGTAATAATTTATTGTAAACAAATATTGGGGATGGATAGTGAAAAGGGGGAAGGGTAGATATACATGTTATAAATACCATAGGGTAGAAACCATGCTCCTAGGTTTACATTCTTTTTGTGCGCAATGGAATTCATGTTTAGGACTAATGTGTGCAAAGAATATCATGCATTAGATACCATTCCTCCTAGGTTTCATATATACTGTCTCAACATCTCATTTTTGGTACTATCGTTTATCACTTAGAAATCATGTTCTATGATAAACACACTAATATAAACTGCTACTCATGTCTAATAATGTTGTAGCCTGCTGAGCATCTAGAAATCCTGCTTTTAGGAATTTCTCATATAAACCACTCTGCCTTATACATACACATTAGATATCATGTTTTAGGTCTTTTACATTGTTTCATAATCTAATTTGGTATGCTCACTATCACTTAGAAATCTTGTCCCTAGGGTAAATGATAACACTAAGCCGCTACTCATGCAAAGGCATGTCTAAGAAAGTTGTAACTTTTCTATGCACTTAGAGATCCTGCTCTAGGAAACTCTGCAATCGTGTTGTGTATCTAAATTTCTGCCTTGTATGTGCATACTAGATATCATGTTCAACTACACCTAGTTATCTGCTGATGCATAAAGGATGACATAAAAAATAGTTTTACTCTGTTTCTAACCACCTGGTAATAATTTTGTATCCTTTAAACACCTAGAACAGCATGTTTAGCTAAAAAAATATGACAATTTTCTTTAATAAGTCTGGTAACTATTATACATTGTCCTACGCCTAGGCAAGCCTTAGGTGATTAAAATGGCTAAAATTGGAAATTTGCCTCTTTGTGCATGTTGCCTAATGCTTAATAGTTTTAAAATAAGTAGGAAAACTAGTTAGGCCCCTGTTTCTGAGTTATATAATAAATCTGCATATCTCTTGTGTTCTGATACTCACCTAGATATCATGCCTTAGGATCCTGTCTGATACCCTTATTTGTGTTTGAGTGGTGTTGTTTACGTGCATTATCTGTGGAGGTAAACTTTAGCCTCTTATTTTCTCTTTATGTACTATTTGCTCAAGTCCTATGTGTTATTGCTTGTCACCTTAGTATTCTCTCCTTTAAACCTTAGGGGTCCGTCTAGAACTTCCCATAGGTAGAGGTCCTAAATTCCTCCAGCCCCATTAGGAAGGGACGGGTAACAACACGCAATAGAGGTCGTTAATTTAAATTCGCTTAAATAACCGCTAAATGGGTGGGAAAGGATAGATATGGATATGATGACCGGTGCGCTAATGCCATGTGTAGCCCCTCTTCTGAGGAGTGATTACCGGGCATTGTACTGATGTGATCCTATAAGATAAATCACCTAGGATTTCCCCCTATCCTTTGCATATGTGTTTAAATTATAACTCTTTCAAAAACCCTTTTTAGGCTTTAAATATTTTCAAGTGTACTATCACATGTGTGCTTAGACTAAGAATTCTCTCAAAAACCCTAACATGTTTAAACTTTAATTTCCTATTTGTTACTTGCTTAAATTCACAAAGTTGTTTGGTCGGGAACAACAATTGTGGACTCTGAGGGGTGCCTAACACCTTCCCCTTGGAGTAATTTCAATCCCTTATCCTATCTCTGGTTATCCAAATCTTGTTTGCAAATGACCCTTAGTAGGTGCCCTAACGCAGCTTAATTTGTTACGTGGCGACTCTTCGATTCCTTGCATACCCCTTTCCCAAAAGGAAACGAGTTGTCCCAATAATTTCAAGACCCTGACTAATTCGAAAGGAGGAGTTAAAAAGGGTGCGACAGCCTAGAGACTCTGCTGAGGATTTTAGGCTTTTACTATTTCAAACTACTTTGTGAATTTGCACCCCTTCCCTTTTCCCTTATGTGCAATTAACTGTTTATTTCTTTCAAGTATTTGACATTTCTCAAAAATCAAACTAACATGTTTCCTTGTTTCCCTTTGTAACCGCTTTTCAATTACAATTGTTGTATTAACTGTTTTCACAACGTGCAAATACATGATTACATGCCTTTACTACTTATTTATTGCATAACCGTGCTCAACATCATACTCCACTCGTGTCAAAACAAATCCTATAGCAACGCTTGATGAGTGGTTGCGCCCTTCCTATTTTATATCACCCCTAAATTTGGAAAGGCTTATTTGCAGTAAAACTAGTCGATCAGCGGTGCAGTTGACTGTTCTGTGCCTTCCCCCTTGAGTTGTCCGCTCAAGGGTACCAGTCTAATTCCCCTATAGAAACCTTACTCTGTTAAACCGAACATGCATCATGGTCAAACCTAGCTAGGTTAATGTGTTGTCCGCACAATAGCCTTTAAGATAGCCTTGTCCAAAGTCCATCGGGTTTTCATATCCCAACGGATATCATCACGTTCTTTGCATTTATTTGGAGAACTAAATGCTTGTATGTTAATTATAATGTGTAAATAGTCGAATCTGGTGGGGGTAAGGACCTAACTATGTTTATCTTGCAGAAATATGAGGTACGCAGTCCCTAGATTCGACATGGTCAATAATATTCACCCAAAGCTCTTGAATTGGTGGGAGGATCTTCACTCTAGTGATAACAAACTTGTCAAGAAATACTTGGGTAACTTACCGTCTCTCCTAGACATTCAACCCAACAACATGTTGATCGAGGCTGCCACCCTATTCTGGTATAGCGAAAGAGACGTCTTTCGCTTTGGGGACATTGAGATGACACTGTTGCTAGAGGAAATTGGAGGACTAACTGGGTTAGTCTGGGAAACCCATGGGTTATTGGTACCTGAAAACCTAACGGGCAAAGGCTTTTTGAAAATGATGGTTCTAAAGAAGAATGCTGAGTTAGAGTGTCTAAAGAAGTCATATATCCCTTTTGAGTACTTATATGAAAGGTACGACCATAGCAAATCATATCGTACCTACCATGACAAATTTTCCATTACATCTTGGGGACATATTCACCGTAGAGAGGAAAATGTAGAAGCGGATGCATTAGCTAATCTTGCAGCAGTTACCGATGTAACAAATAAAGAAAATGCTATTGTGATACACTTATTTCATTCAGCAATCAACCAGGAAAAAAATGAGGTAACATTTAATAATTTAACCTGGGATTGGGGAAAAGAAATTGTAAATTTTTTGCAGAATGGTATCGTGCCTGAAGATAAAAAAAAGAAGCTCAAGCACTTCGCCAAAAAGAAGCACGGTTCGACATAGTTCGTGATAGTCTATACCGCGAAATGTTTGGAGGTCCCCTAGAAAGGTGACTTGGACCCAATCAAACAGAGTACGTAATGCAAGAAGTACACGAAGGACATTGTGGAAACCACGTAGGAGCAAGATCTTTAGTCAAAACCCTGATCAGAGTAGGGTACTATTGGCCTAAAATGGAAGAGGCACTGAGAATTTCGTAGCTAACATATAGTAGGACCTCTTCCTCCGGCCAAAGTAAAGGTAAGGTTTTTACTTGTATTAACATATTATTGCTCAAAATGGGTGGAGGCAGATGCTTTTAAACAAGTGCTGGAAAAAGAAGTGAAAAGCTTTATAGGGAGAAAATTCATATGTCGTTTTGGTGTACCAAACGAAATCGTATGTGACAGTGGCCCACAATTCATAGGCTAACAAATCACAGAATTCTTCCAAAGATGGAAAATCAAACGAATCACTTCTTCACCATATCACCCCATGGCTAATGGGCAAGCCGAGTCAACAAACAAGATCATTGTCAATAATTTGAAGAAACGGTTGGAAAAAGCTAAGGGAAATTGGCCTAAAGAGCTACCGGCAGTATTATGGGCTAACAGAACTATCGCAAAAACAACCACAGGAGAAACCCCATTCGCGCTTGTTTATGGATCAGAAGCTTTAATACCGGTGGAATTGGCGAACCAAGCACGAGATTCACAACAGCAACAGAAGAAACAAACAACGACGAGCTGAGAACAAATCTGGATTTACTCGAGCAAAAGAGAGAAGTTGCTTTAATACAAATGGCAGCTCAAAAACAAATTATAGAGCGGTATTACAACATAAAAGATCACCTCAGATATTTCAAAATTGGGGACTTCGTCCTTAAAAAGATCTTCCAATCAACAAAGGAAGCTGGTGCAGGAAAACTAATACCAAATTAGGAAGGACCCTACAAAGTCCGTGGCATTGCAGGAAAAGGCGCTTATGAGCTGCAGACTATGGATAGCAAAATTTTACCAGCAAGTGGGAATGTTGTTCATTTGAAGAAGTATTACTTCTAAGGAAAAGGAATACCCACAGTCAGGTGTCATTACGTTCTGTTTCATTTTAGTGCAGTTAAAATTATACTAACCATTTTAGATGATAGGATAAAAGCTAACCCATCACCAGATGATGATATTAGACCTGCATAGACACGAGGAAGTAACTGAATTCCCGGTCTAGGGTTACAACTTTCTGATGGACGTTTTAAAGGGTTAAGCAGTCATTATCTAAACTATATACCTTCGAGTCCCGTATGTTTTTCCTTTTTAGGAAAAGGACCACAAGAAAGGAATAGTCAAGTGCTCGATATTAATTCTTCAAATCTTAAACACTTGGGGGACTATACAGTATGGAAGGGAAAGTAGAAGCAAAGAAGACGGAGGGAAAATAACAGTAAACAACAACGAGAGCAGTAAACAAAAGTTCCGCCTAAGCAGACGGAGGGAAAATAACAAGAGGTGCTTCTTCTGAAACTGAACCAAATCCTTGCTGGAACATTTGATCAATTGACTCATGAACAGGAGAGGGAGTTTCATCTTCAAGAGTGGAAAGCTCTGATTCAGGTACGATAGATTCAACCATGGGGAAAGATTGTGATAACCCAAAAGGTCATCCTAAGTAATTCCAGCTAAATCTTTGTTTCGAGGCCTCGAAAGCCTCCGTTAATCTCACCTCAATATGCGTGCGCAACCCGGGCAAGTAGCGGGGAAACTTCCATGTGAAAATTTGATGAAAATGGGATTTTTGAATCGAATAATCGAATAAAGTTGACTTTGGTCAACATTTTTGGTAAACGGATCCGGACCCGTGATGTGACGGTCCCGGATTGTCCGTAGGAAAATATGGGACCTGGGCGTATGCCCGGAATCGAATTCCGAGGTCCCAAGCCCGAGAAATGAATTTTTAAAGAAAATTGTTTTCTAAAAATAATAAAGGCTTTTGAAAGTGAATAATTATGTGAAGACCTTGTTACCGTACCCGTGTGATGGTTCCGGAGCCCAGAATAGGTTTATTATATGTTGTTTGTCCTATCTGTGGAATTTGGTGTAAAACGGGTTTGACCTGATTGGTTTCGGATCCAAGTAAGGAAATATGGAGTTAATGAACTTGTGGGGTTTCTAAAGAATTTGAAATGTGACTTGAGAGGTGATTTTATGTTCCCGAGGTCCGAATGAAATTCCGAGACCGGGAATAGTTCTGATGTGTCGTTTATAACTTATCTACGAAATATGAAATCATTCCGAGTGGTTTAGGCCGCTTCGGCACGTCGAAGTGAATTCTATAATTTCAAAGTTCTTAAGTTTTGAATTCAGGGGTTTTGGAGGGTGATTTTGAGTTTTAGCGTTGTATTGAGTGTTCCGTGAGCTCGAGCAAGTCCGTTTGATGATTTGGGACTTGTTGGTATTTTTGGACGGGGACTCAGGTGGGGCCAGGTGCCTCCCGCACCCCGCGCGAGGCCAAAAACTACAAAAAACCACTGCTGGTGCACAACAACTGGTGTGACCGTAGGTGTAGTTGCCCAGCCACAGGTGCGGGACCGCCCCTGCGGTCCCAGCCTCGCAGGTGCGATCCCCAGCCCCTTGTCCAAAGTCCGCAGGCGCGATACTCAGGCTGCAGGCACGTGACCGCAGGTGCGGTCAAGGCCATCGCAGGTGCGAGTTTTCCCGCAGGGGCGACAAATATTCCGCAGGAGCGGGACCGCTGGTGCGGTTCCCAACCCCGCAGGTGCGAGCCCAGGGTCCCAGGCCCTTTTTCGCAATTGCGATCATTTTCTCACAGGTGCGAGACCGCACCTGCGGTCCTATGGTCGCAGGTGCGGAAACCCCTGTTGGCAGGCCACTTAAATACTCTAAAATTTCGGGTTTTCTTCACTTTCACCCATCTTCAACCACCATTAGAGGACAACCAAGCTTGGGCAAACACCTTCCACGACCACCCACTAAGAGGTAAGTTAAAACCCATAAAACCTCTAATTCTAACACTAATTCTTAGTTAAATACACTATTAAATCATCTAAAAATTTTAGAATTAGGTAGTAAACTTTAGGGTTTTTGGGATTTAGTGATTTTCCATGTTAGGCCTTAAATTCTTGAATAAATTACATAACTTCGATCCTTAGACTCCGGGTAATTGATTCCTTCATGAATTTTCGAAAAATCTAAACATGTAGGTCGGGGGTCGAATTTTAGTATTCTTGGAAGAATAGTAATAAATGCATAACTTGGCTTAGAAATTGATTTATTGGGTACTTATTGATTTTAATGAATCCATTATTTCTAGATATCCCCGATTCGGAGTTGGATTCGAGAGGAAAGGTTGTGATTGAGGCTTGACTTGCAATTTTTGGAGCCGAGGTAAGTGTTTGGCTTAACCTCAGCTTGAGGGATTAGGTATAGAGTCTTATTTGCTATGTGCAACTCATGTCCAACGTATAGGCGTGGTGACGAGTGCCTATGCGTTGCGGTCAAGTATGCCCGTGAGTCAATTGTGATGAAATTTGCTATGTTCTTAATATTCCCCGCACTATGAGTAAATTATGAATTAAAAGTGATACTTGATGTTGTTTCATGACGTGGAGAGTTATTGAGTTATTTGTTCCAGTTGAGGCTTACACTGTTGAAATTGTATTACTGATGCGAGGTTGGTTATAGCTGAGACCCTTGTCGGGCATTTGTTGATGTTGTAAATGATGATTTCTCCTTGCCGGAACAATAGAATTGTATTGAATATTTCCATGCACTTGAGACTTCGTGTTGTTGACTTTCATGTTATTTCTTCCTTGTGTTTTATTGTTCGTCTCACAAGGGGACATGCCGTGTTGACCGAGTGTTATTATTTATGCATGAGGGGACATTCCGTGCCGAGTGATTGTAAGGTTATGCACGAGGGGACATTCCGTGCCGAGTGTTATTATTTATGCACGGGGGGACATTCCGTGCCGAGTGATTGTGAGGTTATGCACGAGGGGACATGCCGTTCCTTTCCTGTTCATTATATGTTTGAGAAGCTATATTTCTGCCTTCTCTTTACGTTTCATTTATTACCTTGTACGGCTGGTTTAGCATACTGTTACCCTATCTCCCTAGCATGTTCTCCCCGTATCTGTCTTACTTGCTTATTTCTGTTGCCATTTTTCCTGCTATTATATAAAATTGCACAGGTACATATGTTGTGTTGGTCCTAGCCTCGTCACTACTTCGCCGAGGTTAGGCTCGACACTTACTCAGTACATGGGGTCGGTTGTACTGATGCTACACCTGCACTTCTTTATGTTGTGCAGACTACGCAGCCGGACCCGGAGATCACTGACGATCGGAGCATCTCATTCAGTCACACAGGAGACTCGAGGTAGACCCGCAGACGTTCGTGGGCCTTGACGTCACCTTCTACTTTCCACTTTCAGCTCTGTCTTACTTTGTATTTCAAAGACAGTCTTATGTATTTATTTCAGACCTTTTGTTTGTAGTAATCTCTTAGATAGTCCGTGAGTATGTGACACCAGTTCTGGGATTTGTTTATGGGTTTCATTTTGAAGGTGCTATGTTGTATTTTAGTTATCTTGTTCGTATTTGTTTTTAATGAGTTTTATTCAGTTCAAACGTTGGCTTGTCTAGCGGGTTCAACGTTAGACGCAGTCATGGCCCGAAGGTGGGATTTCGGGTCGTGACAAGTTGGTATCAGAGCCCTAGGTTGCTTAGGTCTCACAACTCACGGACAAACTTGGTAGAGTCTGAGGGATCGGTACGGAGACGTCGGTACTCATCCCCCAGAGGCTGCAAAGTAGGAATAACTTCACATCTTTCATTCTCTGTCGTGCCAATTAAATTCTGAATGCTAATTGAGACTCTATTTTACTCTCTCGCAGATGGCGAGGACGCGTGCTTCCTCATCGACCGACCAGCAGCCTGATCCTCCTATTACAGCTCCTACGAGGGGCCGAGGCCGAGGCCGTGCTAGAGGCCGAGGCAGAGCTAGGGCAGCAGCTCCAGTAGAGGACCCACATGTAGACTTTGCCAGCGAGGTTCCTACTTTGACAATCCCAGTTGGACCGGCTCAGGTCCCAGAGGGGTTCATTGCCACCCCAGTACTTCAGGACGCTCTAGTCCGCTTAGTGGGACTCATGGAGAGCGTGGCTCAGGCCGGTCTTCTTCCTACTGCACAATCTGGATCTCAGGCTGGGGGAGGGACCCAGACTCCGGCTATTCACACGCCAGAGCAGTTTGCCACTCAGTTCCAAACTCCGGTACCTCAGACGGCTGGAGTAGTTCATTCAGGTATTATGGCACCAGCAGCTGAGGGAGCAGCCATGTCCGCAGATGCTCTGTGGAGATTGGATCGGTTCACCAAGTTATTTACTACCACATTTACTAGTGCACCATCAGAGGACCCCCAGGATTATTTAGACAGCTGTTATGAGATTCTTCGAAACATGGGCATTGTGGAGACCCATGGAGTTGATTTTGCTACATTTCGTCTTTCTGGCACCGCCAAGACTTGGTGGAGAGATTACTGCTTGACTAGACCAGCTGGGTCTGCGCCTTTGACTTGGGGTGAGTTCTCCGAGTTGTTCTTGGGGAAGTTCCTTCAAGTTACCCAGAGAGAGGATCTTCGGAGGCAGTTTGAGCGTCTACAGCAGGGCTCCATGTCCGTCACTTAGTACGAGACCAGGTTTATTACGCTGGCCAGGCATCCCTTTATGATACTCCCCACCGATCGGGAGAGGGTTCGGAGGTTTATTGAGGGTCTGGCTCAGC
>ML253113.1:105923-130568 GCA_005239495.1 Nicotiana undulata | reverse complement strand
ATGGGAAGAGTCATTCACGGGAACGGAGTCCCAACACACAAAACAACCGGCTGGGTCGTTACAACAGTAGAGGAGGAGAAATGTACCTTGGTGCAGCATATCAGAGTAATTGCAGCGAAACTGGCCATAGAGAAGGCATTATCAAATCAGACAGGTAAGGATAAAAGCATCTTGGAGTCTTGCTTTGCGGAGCAGCTTTCCCATTCTACTGAAGAGATAAGAAGCTTGAAGGCTTTGTAGGATCAAAAGGAGGCTTACGCTGGTGAACTTGTGCAATCACTTACTCATACCCAAGAAGACCTCCGTGAATCTTCAGACAAGATTCAGTTTCTGGAAAGATCCCTTTCCCCTTTGCAGGCTTCTTATGATACTGTCATGGTTGAGAGAGATTAGCTAAGAGCCGATATCAAAAAATGGATAAAGACTATGAGGCTCTTGAGGACAAAGTAGTTGTTGATGTTAGTTGGGCTTATTTGAATGCCCGACTTGACACATTGACGGAAATAGGCCAAGAGAATTTCGACTTAGAAGTTAAAATTGCCAAAACCAAGGAGATGATTGAAAAGTCTCAGCAGAGTCAAAATTTCTCATCACCTGAAGTTGAGGTCCCAACAGGTAATGAAATCGTACTTGATGAAGCTGCTGCTCAAGCCTCGCCATCTCAAGACGCTCCTCCTGCTTCCGAAGATAATCCCCCTAGTGTCTAGTGAAAGAGTTTATTGAACCCTGTCTTTTTTCTTTTTTCTTTGGAACAATTGGTGGTTACCCCCGGTCCCATTTTGGGGGTAAAGTTTGGTTCTTGTAAGTCCCAAATGACAACTTAGGGGCAACCTTGTATAAACAAATCTGGCTTAAACATTAACTTAGTTTTTGCCATAATATTAATATTAATATTAGCATGACTTATGATTTCTCGAGTTTTTGTTTTACTCTTAAGTGTTTGCATGTTTTTCGCTAGAGTTTATGTTTTACCCCTTAGTTTTTAATTTTGCATTGAGAATGCTTCAATATTTCGTGTCTTTTTTTAAATAAGCACGATTTATAAAAGAGGGCCCTTTTTTATCAATATTAATGAAGAAGACGTCTCAACTTCATAATGGCGTAAATATACAAAAGAGAGATAGGAATTCACATATTTTTTCTGAACAATGTTTTGAAGAAAGTCTTTGTATTATTCGAACTTTCGTAACATATTACATGTGGTTGAATATCGTCTATAACTCTTTCATAAATGTTTTCTTTACAACAAATTTTGAATAAACACAAGGGTATGAATTTTTACCCGTGACTGTTTCCCCAGATTTTGAATAAACACAAGGGTATGAATTTTTACCCGTAACTAACATTCTACCTTTAACGTAAACATTCATTTACATTCACGGACATATTTTTTGTAGGTTTTTGAATCAGGCTTTGTGTTTTTGTGTTTGGCTCTTTGATTTTGCTCATAACTCTTGACTTGTTGGCAAAAATGGATCTTCAGGCTTGAGCTTTGAATTTTTTGATAGTATTCTTTGCTTCTTCTTTGCCTTCCACACTGTATAGTCCCCCAAGTGTTTGAGCTTTGAAGAATGAAATCTCGAGCACTTGACTATTCCTTCCTTGTGCTCCTTTTCCTAAAAAGGAAAAACATACGGGACTCGAAGGTATATAGTTTAGATGATGACTGCTTAACCCTTTAAAACACCCATCAGAAAGTTGTAACCCTAGACCGGGAATTTAGTTGCTTCCTCGTGTCTATGCAGGTCTAATATCATCATCTGGTTATGGGTTAAATTTTTGCCTATCATCTAAAATGGTTAGTATAATTTTAACTGTACAAAAATAAAATCGAACATAATGATACCTGACCATGGGTATTCCTTTTCCTTATAAGTAATATTTCTTCAAATGAACGACATTCCAACTTGTTGGTAAAATTCTGCCATCCATGGTTTCTAACTCGTAAGTTGTCACGACCCAAATTCCCAACCTCAGGGATCGTGATGGCGCCTAACACCACACTTGCTAGGCAAGCCAATGTTAGAAATCGTTTAGCTAATTTCCTTGATTAATTACTTGAGCATAAATAAATAAATTTCAATTGAGCCTAATTAAAACAATTCCCAACAAAATAAAATAAAATGATAACAATAGCCATTTAAATAGAACGAATCACAAACTAATTATGTAAACAACTCTAAGACTACCCCAGGGTCTGGTGTCATAATTCACAAACTACTAAACAATACTACAAATACTGGGCTGAAAGAAATAGTGTAACTGTTCTGAATATACTAAAACAGTTTTATAAAAATAGGAGAAGACTCTCGGGATTTGCGAACGCCGGCAGATATACCTCGTGTCTCCGAATAGATAGATGGATGTTCTAAAAATCTCTACTGCTGGCTAGTACCTGGATCTGCACAAAAGAGTGCAGAGTGTAGTATCAGTACAACCGACCCCATGTACTGAGTAAGTGCCGAGCCTAACCTCGGCGAAGTAGTGACGAGGCTAAGGCGGGGCTTTAAAAAATAAACCTGTGATATTAATATATGTACGATAACACAATAAAATAATTATACACGAACAAGAAAATATATCTGAGACAATAATTATAAAACAAGAAGAAAATCTAAACACATCAATTCAAATACTGCATCAATAATAAAATAACACAACCGCCTCTTTCAGGCCTCAACTATAACCAAATCCTCAAAATTTCCAAGTTCTTCAAGCTTTATCTTTGAATAAAAGTAGCACCAAAATATGAAAATAGTACTATAAAATAGAAAGTTTCAAATCTTTGTCTTCCTAAAAACAAAACAGTAAAAATAGTCATTTAGCTTTTCAAAACTTTGATTCTCTTTTTCTTGAAAATAAATCAGTAAAATATAAATGTAAATATCCTCCCTTATGACTGTCATATATTTATATTCTCTCTGTCTACCCTTATCGCAGTCATATATATATTTATTTATCTCTCCCGTCCACCCTTATCACAGTCATATATATTTATTTCTCCTGTCCACCCTTATCACGGTCATATATATTTATTTCTCCTGTCCACCCTTATCACAATCATATATATTTATTTCTCCTGTCTACCCTTATCACAGTCATATATATTTATTCCTCCTGTCCACCCTTATCACAGTCATATATATTTATTTATTATTTTGACTTTCACGATTCAGGTCAAGCCTTTCACAATACTATTATTTTCCCAATTTCAAACAGAAGATCATATACCTCGTAAGATTTAACCAATAACATTTCACAATAAAACCAACCAGAATATAAGTAAACACCGTAACGCTGTCAATCTAGCTCAGTCTTTATATACTATGATAAACTCAAGAGAACAACCAACATCTTTAACACACTTACAACAATTGAAAATAACTCAATGAAACCCAATAAACACTTGAACCTCAACAATTTATATAAATAATAAACTAATTTTTTTTTATAACCTCATCAATAACCTCTCAACCATGAAATCAACAGGAATATCAAAATATATTTATTTATTTCATAAAAACAATACCAAACCTCTCAACCATGTTTATATGAAAAGGGAACCAGCTTAAACAACCAATACTCTTTCCAAATAGTCACAACGATAACTAACAACAATTCAACAAGGCCAAATAGTCATAGAAACAATAATGAACATGTAACAGTTAAAACAATGATCAAATAAGTGGGAACGGGAAAGGGGATCATGTTTAACAAACGATTTAGGTGGTGCATAGATACTCGTTACCACACCTATACACCACACCCACGCAATTCACGTAGCAAACAAGTGGGGAGTCCTATTCCCTCAAGCTAAAGTTAGGCCAAACACTTACCTCAATTCCGCAGGCCACTCACAACTCAATTATTGCTTTTCCTTTTGAATTCACCTCTAAATTGCTCGAATCTAATCAAAATTAACTTAATATCATTAACTAATGCTAAAGGAACTAACTTTATTGAAAAATATAATTTTTCCTAAGTTTTCTAAAAAAAAAAGTGAAAACCCGACCCTGGGGTCGCTTGGTCTAAACTGGGGGTTCGGATCAAATTACGTTTACCCATTCACCAACGAACCCGAATATATAATTAATTTCTAAATCCGACCTCAATTCGAGGTAAAAATTTGATTTTTATAAAATTTTCTAATTCTACCCAAACTCTCAATTTTTACCATGAAAGTTCTTAGTTTTTGATTTAAAAGTGATGAAAAATAATGGGTAATTGAAGGAGTAAAGTTTAGAATTGATTACCTATGACTTGAGGATGATATTTGGTGAAGCAATATGTTCCTAGGGCTGTGGGGTTCGAAAATTTGAAGAAGAAGACGTCTACCCGTTTTGTTTTTATTTTTCTACCAGCTATTCTGTCTCGTTTCTCATTCCAAATGATCCCTAAATTCGATTTTCTTGTGCCCAATGTATTCCTTGTGAAATTTTAGTCAATTTAGACTTTTGAATCACTCAATTTGGCCTTATAATGAAGGCGATAGGTATGTTTTAATATTTGCAATTTGTGCAGATTTTTAATACGCCGTAAGAGGAAATTTCGTAATTAACCTGAAAAATCTGGCAACCTTAGTAAAATGCCCATACGATGTCCAAATTCGATGATTCTTTTTGCTACGAGTCCGTAATTTCGATACAGATCTAATACTTTATTCAAAACATAAACCGGAGCTCACTTTGTTCAATATGATATCATTTATGCTTGAAGAAACGACGTCGAATCATAAGAAAGAACGAGCACAACACAACCCAAACCTATTTGATACTCACCCGAGCCCTCGGGACTCTAAATCAAACATGCACACAAGTCTAAAAGCATAATACGGACTTGCTCCTTCGATCAAATCATGAAAATAACAAAATTCGAGTCCGTTTACTCAAAATGTTGACTCAAGTCAACTAAAACCAAATTTTTAATTCTAAAAATTATTATTTCTTATATTTTCAATAAAGCTTTTGAGGTTTTAAGCCCGGACTGCGAACGCAAATCTTGGTAGTTAAACTTAATCTTTTTATGGCTAATAAGCCTAGAATGGAGTCTAAATTCATAAAATGACCCATTGGGTCATCACATAAGCGCCTTTCCCAGCAATGCCACGGACTTTGTAGGGTCCTTCCCAATTTGGATTCAGTTTTCCTGCACCGGCCTCCTTTGTTGATTGGAATATTTTTTTAATGATGAAGTCCCCAATTTTAAAATATCTGAGGTGAGCTTTTATGTTGCAATATCTCTCTATAATTTTGTTTTGAGCTGCCATGCGTATTAACGCAACTTCTCCCCTTTGCTCGAGCAAATCCAGTTTGTTCTCAACTCATCGTTGTTTGTTTCTTCTGTTGATGTTTTGAATATCATGCTTGGTTCACCAATTTCCATTGGTATTAAAGTTTCTAAACCATAAACAAGCACGAATGAGGTTTCTCCTGTGGCTGTTTTTGCAGTAGTTCTATAAGCCCATAATACTGCTGGTAGCTCTTCAGGCCAGTTTCCCTTAGCATTTTTCAACCGCTTCTTCAAATTGTTGACAATGATTTTTTTGGTTGACTCCGCTTTCCCATTAGCACGGGATGATATGGTGAAGAAGTGATTCGTTTGATTTTCCAGCTTTGGAAGAATTTTGTGATTTGTGAGCCTATGAATTGTGGCTCATTGTCACATACGATTTCCTTTGGTACACCAAAACGGCATATGATATTTCGCCATATGAAGCTTTTCACTTCTTTTTCTCGCACCTGTTTAAAAGCATCTGCCTTCACCCATTTTGAGAAATAATCTGTTAATACAAGTAAAAATCGTACCTTTCCTTTAGCTGGAGGAAGAGGTCCTACTATATCCATACCCTATTTTATAAACAACAATGGCGACATAACTGGGTGGAGAAATTCTGCTGGTCGATGCATATTGTTATAATATCGCTGGCATTTATCGCATTTAGCTACAAAATTCTCAGCATCATCTTCATTTTGGGCCAATAATACCCTACTCTGATTAGGGTTTTGACTAAAAACCTTGCTCTTGCATGGTTTCCGCAATGGTCTTCGTGTACCTCTTTCATTACGTATTCAGTTTGATTGTGTCCAAGGGACCTTGCTAGGGGACCTCCAAACATTTTGCAGTATAGGGTATCATGAACTAGGCAGTACCGTGCTGCCTTTCGACGAAGTGCTTGAGCTTCTTTTCTGTCTTCAGGTACGGTATCATTATGCAAAAAAATTACAATTTCGTTTCTCCAATACCAGGTTAAATTATTAAATGTTACCTCAGTTTTTTCCTGGTCAATTGCTGAATGAAACTAGTGTATCACAATAGCATTTTCTTTATTCGTTTCATCGGTAACTGCTGCAAGATTAGCTAATGCATCCGCTTTTGCATTTTCCTCTCTGGGTATTTTTATAATCTTCCATGACTGGAATTGCCTTACCAGGTCTCGTGTCTTTTCCAGATATTGTTGCATTCGAGTCTCTCTAGCAGTATAAGTCCCCATGCATCTGGTTTACTACTAGTTGCGAGTCACTTTTGATCATGATCTTCTCGATTGAGAGTTCTCGTTCTAATTCAAGTCTTGCAATGACAACTTCATACTCTGCTTCATTGTTAGTTATAGGATAACATTTAATAGCATGTATTATCTTTTCACCCGTAGGTGGTATTAAAACATTCCCCAAGCTGGCTCTTTTTATATTAGAAGAGCCGTCAGTGAATAGGGTCCATATTCTTGGATTAGCCCCAGTGAAGGTTTGCAGTTCTTTTTCCACTTCAGGAATTATGCTGCTATTGAAATCAGCTACAAAATCAGCTAAAACCTAAGACTTTATTGCAGTCCTAGGCTGATAGACTATGTCATGTTCACTTAGTTCTATTTCCCATTTAGCTAATCTTCTGACAATTCTTGCTTATGTAAAATATTCCTCAGTGGATATGAGGTTACGACAGTAATTGGGTGACACTGAAAGTACAGTCTTAGCTTTCTAGCTGCCATGATTAGAGCTAAGGCTAATTTTTCTAGATGAGGATATCTAGTTTCAGCATCTAATAATGACTTACTTACGTAGTAGATATGAGATTGTTTACCTTTGTCCTCCCTTACCAAGATTGCACTTACGACAATTTCTGCAACAACAAGATAAACATATAACATTTCCCCTTCCTTTGCTTTAGACAACAGTGGGGGATTCGATAGGTAGGCCTTCAAATCTTTAAGAGCTTATTGGCATTCTTCAGTCCATTCGAACTGGTTCTGCTTCTTCAAGACTGAGAAGAATTTAAAACTCTTCTTTGAAGATCTGGAGATGAATCTTCCTAAAGCTGCAATCATGCCTATTAATCTTTGAACTTCTTTTTTGCTCGTGAGTATATCAGGTATTTCTTCAATAGCTTTAATTTGAGCAGGATTTACTTCAATACCTCTATTTGATACAAGAAAACCCAAAAATTTACCTGATTCGACGCCGAAGGCACATTTTTCTGGATTTAATTTCATGTTATACCTGCGGAGGATCTCGAAAGTAATCGAGAGATGATGGAAATGATCTTCTGCTTGTGTTGATTTCACCAACATGTCATCAATGTACACCTCCATTGTTTTCCCCAGGTGTTCTTGGAACATCTTGGTCACTAGCCTTTGATACGTGGCTCCAACATTTTTCAAGCCAAAATCCATGACTTTGTAACAATAAGTCCCCTTGTTTGTAATAAAAGAGGGTTTTTCCTCATCCGAGGGGTCCATTTTTATTTGATTGTAACTAGAATACGCATCTAGAAAGTTTAATAATTCATGACCTGCAGTGGCATCAATCATTTGATCTATGTGCGATAATGGAAATGAATCTTTTGGGCATGCTTTAGTCAGATCTGTATAATCTACGCATACTCTCCATTTACCATTCATTTTAGGTACCACTACGGTGTTAACTAACCAATTAGGATATTTTATCTCACGTATTGAACTGATTTTTAAGAGTTTCTGTACCTCTTCATCGATCACTTGATTCTTGAACGATCATTGCTTTCTTTTCTTTTGCTTGACAGGTACGAAGGATGGGTCTTCATTTAGTTTATGAGTCATCACTTCTGGGGGTATACCTGTCATAGCTGAATGGGACCAAGCAAAACAATCCGTGTTAGTATTCAACTAACTTACCTTTTCTGGTTGGGCTTAGGCTTGCGCCTATATGGACTTTTTGCTCAGGTTCATGTTCGAACAGTGGAACAGCTTCGAGCTCCTCAGTAGTTGTCTTGATATTTCTCATTTTCTTCTGGTTCTTGAATAACATCAGGTCTGGAATCCATGTTCGTGTGTCTTAATGCGATATCCGTGGTGATTTGGTTCACTGTATCTTTATCATTTCCTTCCGTGTCTATTTGAATTATTGTCTCCCCATGATTACGTTATAAGCCATATCAGTGTCAATGACTTGGAATTTCATATTCTTAATAACGCCTTCTGCATAGGTACTAAGCTCGATTTCTCCTTTTGTTATGACAGTAGAGTTGTCGAACCCAGACAAGGAACATGTTTTTGGAATTATACAGTTCCCCATCAACATCTCTTCCACAACTCTCAAAAAAATGATATTGACGAAGCTACCTCGATCAATTAACACTCTTTTCATGTTAGTGTCATGTATAAGTAAGGATATTACCAGTGTGTCATTGTATGGAAGTAATAATCCATTAATATCTGCGTCGTCGAAGGATATATTATCAGCCTCCAAAGTTTCACGAGTTCGTTTCCCGTGAGTTACTACGAACTTGGTCGTTCTTTTATAAGTTACGCCATTCACTTTCTCTCCTCCG
Organism: Nicotiana undulata; assembly: GCA_005239495.1. Taxonomy (NCBI): domain Eukaryota; kingdom Viridiplantae; phylum Streptophyta; class Magnoliopsida; order Solanales; family Solanaceae; genus Nicotiana; species Nicotiana undulata. The sequence goes on along the minus strand of ML253113.1, from coordinate 121,766 downwards.
TTTATCACGTTTACTGTTCTCTTTGGAGAAGGTGTCTTTGGGGGTTCTTGCATGTTCTTCAAATATGCATGTTTACCTTTTTCACTAAACAGTTCTGTTAGATAGCCTTGTTTTAATAAATGTTTTACCTCACATTGCAATAACCTGCAATCTGACGTTTTGTGCCCATGATCGTTGTAAAAATCGCTCCAGAAGTCTGGATTCCTTTTGTTTGGATTCGATCTCATTTCTTTGGGCCATCGAACTTTATCACCCATATTTCTTAATACAGTAATTAGTTCAGAAGTACTTACATTGAAATTGTAGTCTCCAATTCTTACATTACCTCCATTTCGCTCGTCTTGATCCTTTCCGGATCTTGATGATGATAAGTTAGAATCTCTATTTGGCGGTCTGTGATCAGATCGTGTGTTTTCAAATTTGAAACGAGTCTCCCGTCCTGACAGTCCCATGTATGGATCGTAACTGTTCTTACGGGTTCTCCTTTTTGATTCGGAGCGTCTAGAACTAGTCTTATCTTCTACTTTTGATTATGCAATGTTATCTTCTTCTATTCGTAACTTGGTGATGTACCTGTTATAGACATTGTTCCATATCGTGGCTGGTAACTCTCTTAAGATTTCTTTGAGTCTTCTCGTGACTTTCGAGCTTTTATCATTCAAATTACTTGCAAATGCCATTGCTGCCCAATTATCAGGCACTCTTGGTAGCAGCATTCTTTCACGTTGGAATCTGTCCACGAATTCACGTAGCAACTCTGTGTCTCCTTGTTTTATTTTAAATATGTCTCTCATTCTTTTTTCTACTTTTTGCGCATTGGAATGTGCTTTTATGAACAAATCTGCAAGCTCCGCAAAAGAATCAATAGAATTTTTGGGTAAGAGAGAATACCATGTTAACACTCCTTTGGTGAGGGTTTTTCCAAACTTCTTGGCCAACACATATTCAATTTCTTGCTTATTCAAGTCATTGCCTTTTACTCTTGTGGTGAAAGCAGTAACATGATCACGTGGGTCGGTTGTCCCATCGTATTTTGGTATGTCAGGCATTTTGACATTCTTGGGAATAGGCAATGGTGCTGCACTAAGCTTCCAAGGTTGTTGATAATATCTATCAATGTCAATACCCTTGATGACGGGTGGTACGCCAGGAATTTGTTCGATACGATCATTTTGTTCCTTCACCTGTTTCTGCAAGGTTAGTAGTAAAGATTGTAAATCTGAATTATTAGACATACCTGGTCTTCCTTGAAGAGACTCATTTGGAGTGCCTCTACTTCCTGAATTTGCTAGTCCGGATTGTGGGTTTTCCACAGTTGCGGTGTTGTTTGGAGGAGGCGTAGGTGATACAGCTGGTAGCCCCCTCATGAAAGCTTGAAGAGCTTCATTCACATATTCGCCAACCATTTGCTTCATAAGGTCTTGTTCCCCTGCTTGGTCATTTCCAGTTTGATCATTATTTTGAGTTGTAGATCTCCCTGGGGAGTGGTCCCTTGAACCTCGTGGGGATCCCTGAGGTAATGGGGATGGAGTTCCAATTGCCTGTTGGTTTTTATCGTTGGCGTTTGACATGATTCGCGAAAGGTTTGTTTGAGAAAAAACAAAGATTATCAGATTCCCGGTAACGAAACCAATTTGTTTAACCAAAGAATTAGATTCTCTGCCAAAGCTATTTTAAGAAGTACTCGGGATTCTGATAACCACGGAAATTGACCAACAATAATGATTAAATTTCTGATAAAGCAAAAGGAATGCGTAAAATTAAATATATTTCAGTAGTGGTCCGAAAAGTGTCCACACAAGTTATATTTTACTCCCTTTTATAGGGAATTTCTTAATATAACACCTACTCTTCTTAATGATTGAGCATTAATGACTAATAATATCATTAATGTAACGTTACAATAGGTAATCGTAACTGTTGCGTGAAGATTATGTAACGTTTGGCTCATTGATTGAAGATCTTTGAATTTGCCCTTTATTCTACCTTGGTTCATTATGACCGTGTCTCTTCAACTCCTCAATTAGATTGGGGCTCCCGCATCTAATTGTCTCGTGGGTATGATGTTCCGTTCCTCTTTGTCTCGTACCTCTTTGTAAATTTATGATCAGTTGTCATGTTTCGATTGCGCCACATGGATCGCCTTGTCATCAGAAATATTACACGTGTGAAGCCTATTTTTTACCAATACAGAAGGCCCTTTGCTTCCTTTTCTCTTTGCTCACTGAGAAGCTTGATGGCGTCTTTCTCCTTAGTGAGCCTTCGGATTTCGGCCTCATATCAGCTCAGCTCCCCTCGAGATTGAAAGAAAGCTTCATGATGAAGCAGTAAGGCTTACAAAATAGAAAAGAAAGAATTATATGAAAAGAGAAAAACTCAAGTATGAAAATTGATATTGACAAAGAGAGTAGGGGCTTACCCGGTTCAGAGCCTATTGGGCCTCATTAAAAAGACAAGGTGCTCCCACCTTGTCTATCATATCTTGGTCTTCCTTCGTACCCAAACTCCGAAGGTAATTAGCCACCCCTACGGGGGCTACAAGAACCCGTGCATCCTCTGGGACCGTGATAATAATCGTTCGTTTGCACTCGGGATCGGCACTAGGGGCCAAAAAATGGTTGGTCAGTCTGAAACTCGATGAAGCTTAGCCCGAGCTCTTCCTCGGTACCTCCAAATCGCTCAGACCAGCAATATACTCTATTCTGGAAAAATAACCACCCTCTCTGTGGGTTCCTTCCCCGTGAAAGGTCTTCATAGCCCGAGCCTCCTGAATCATTTCCTCGGAGAATGAAGGAAACGAGGGGGAGTCTCCAATTTCTATCGCCCTTGGTGAATCTTTGGGAGTACTTTCTTTGCCTCGAGGAACCTCGAGCCCGACCTCTACAGCAATATCCACCGCCTCCTTAGCGGCATTCTCACGTCGAGGTAAGGCTCCTTCGGCTCTAGCCGGCTCGGGGACTTCGGGCGAATCTTCTCCTGGGACCCTATTTGGTCGGGGTAGAATGGTTTTAGCTTCCACCAACTTAATGACCTTTTGAGTCTCGGTATTATCTTGTGTTCGGGCCACTAGCCCAGAATCATCCTATTCCTCTTATTCTTCTTTTTCCTCTCTTAGAAGTTGGACGGACTCCACAATCAGGGGGATAACGTTCTTCTTGGGTTTGCGAGCCGCTCTCCTTTTGAGCTATTTCCCCTCCAAGGTCGAGGCCCTCTTCCTCTTGCTCTCCTTTGCCGGATTAGTGATAGGTGGTGAGTCTTCTTCATCACCGGACGTGGGCCATATCGTCACATCTTTCACGAGACATGTAAAAGAAGAAACTGAGTAAGCTTGAAGAAATGTTTAAGCAATGACCAAATTGTTAAGTCGGGAACAAGGCTTACCATGATTTTTAGCCTCCCACCGGCCCTTTGATAAATCTCATCATGTGCGCTCGGCATATGTTGATGTCGATACTAGGCTCCGAACCCAACTCTCGAGATAAGGAACCGCACCGACATCTAGGCAGTAGCTACACCGGGAAAAACACTGATAAGGGAAGATGAAGAAGTGAAAATAACAAACAGAAATTAAAAACGGAGTCATACTTGCGTTTCATATTCCATTTCTCGGGAAATGGCATGCTCTAAGCCAGAATTAGGTATGTGGTCCTCACTCGGACGGACTGGCCATCCAACCCCGGTCTTTGTCTTCGTCTATGCTCGAGATGAGCGCCTTGGTGGCCCGACGTTGGAGCTTTATTAGCTCACCTCGATAAAATCGAGGGCTATACAATATTATGAGATGATCGAGGGTGAAAGGAAGCCCGTCCATTTTTCTCACAAAGAAGCGGAGCAGTATCAAAATCCTCCAGAAAGAGGGGTGAATTTGGTCGAGGGTCACTTGGTAATTCTTGCAGAAGTTTATGATGACCGTATCGAGGGGACCCAACATGAAAGGGTGAGTGTAAACACTCAAGAACCCTTCCACGTGGGTAGTCTTCTGGTACCGGTATCACGATCCCTTTGTTTCCCCAGTTGTAGTCTTTCTTCACTTGGTCAAGGAAGCTTTTGGATATCTAGCATATGTATCTCGATACCGGTTCGCATCGACCATGGACCGATGTGGTTTTCTAGACTTTGAAGTCAGAAATAATCACACACACCCTGGGTACAAACTCCTCAGGGCGTGGCTCCGTCGTTGTTTTCTCGACGGCCAGCCGAGATGAGGAAGCGATTTCTTTCGACGGAACAATTTTTGACGAGCCATTTAGTTTTTGTGGGCAAAGAAGAATAAAGATTGTAATATTTGGTATTTTAGAAGGAACAAGCAGTGAGACTCAAAGACCTGAAGATGGAAAGCTTTGAAGAATGCAAAGAACTATTGATATAGAATGAAAGAAATTGAAAGTAAAGTTTGAAAGAATGGAGAAATGATCTATTTATTGATTTCACGGTGACAGTTCAAAGCTAGTAGTGGCTGACCATCGACTGACGCACATTAAATGCCTGGGGAACTGTACCGACGGGATGTTTCGATCAGCTCTGTCGCTCATGTCACGATGCTTATGTCATGATAAACCGGGGTGAGGTTCAGAAACTCAATTCGTTTCTTGTCATTACACTCTAAAAACGAGGGGACTATCTGTATACTGTCCAAATCGGGCTTGCCTAGTTTTCTATGACTGATCGAGACTGGCGTGACAGACCAAAGGTCCGACCTCACATTGTATCGAGCCATGAGGCGAAGATGGATTGCAGAGTTCATGCACCAATGACCGATCGAGATCGAGACCACCCGAGATCGAAACCGAAGCGGGATAAAGATCGAGCGAGATCAAAGGAAGCTTGCTAAGTCGAGTAACAGAAAGCCGAGATATCTGTGATCGGGCAAGGATCGTGGCGGAAATCACGGCACGTATCAAGTTAGGACCGGTTAATTAGCATTCCTTCTATATTTAGAATTGTACCATAAGTAGAATTCCCCTACTATATAAGGGGGAGGGAGGTTCTAATCATTTGTGATCATCACATTCACGCAAAACAAAGTGATATAATACATTTTCTCTCTTAAGATCTCTTATTTTGCTGTTCAGTTGATCCTTTTCAATAATACATTCATTTGGTTCGAGGGCGATCCAACTCGAGGGCCAAACTGCATCTCATATCGGTTTGCTTTATTTCACAGTCAATTTCTAACATTAATTCTCATATTCATCAATTTGTGCCAAGTGAAATCACGTATCGTTAAAGCCATCCAAGTTTAAGAGTAAACAAACATATTTTGATAAATTACACTAATAGCCCTATGATATAAATCAATCGCAAATACACTCCATGCATTTTGAAATTAAACATTTATTCTCCTATACTATGGATGTTACTCATACTTAAAAAAAAAAAAATTAAACTCATATAATGCAAAATCCTACAAGAGTAGTTCATTTAACTAAGTAAATTTTAAGATAACTTGGCGCGAACCAATGAATAACCAATCATTTATATGCCCTTTTAACTATATTTAGCATTTTCCAAGAATAATTTCCACTTTCCTCCAAAAGGTTTTTTTTGGGGGTACAATAATAATGAATTAGCAAATTTAATATCGAGATTATTGCCTTCCTTACATTTGTCATATAACAAGAAATTAATATGATAGCCCCACGTAGTGGCTATCAAGAAACATTTTCTCAAACTTAAACAAAGAAAGCTAAAATTCAGCAAAACCAGTATTCTCCACAGCTTTGTTAGGATTTGTCAACTAAGCTTCTTTCTGCATGATCCCATATTGATTTACCCTGATGCTTAATTTGTTCATTCTTAACTATCGTTCATTTGCTCTTTCTAATTCATAGAGTACTCCAAAAATTCCTATCATATGTAGCCATCGACATTGCTTTACGAATGTGACGAATTAAATGGAGAAATCATCATTCACAGATAAAAAAATCATCAACAAGATTCTAGTGCACTTATCAGTGGAAGCTCTTGCTCGATTTAGATCTGTTTGTAAATCCTGGTGCTCTCTAATCGACGATCCAATTTTCATGAACGCGCATCGAATAAACATGGAAATTGTCAGCAGAAAGTTGAGACTTTTCCAAATTGTGTATCAATTATATCCCAACGAAGGTCTTCGATCATGGTGTTACGCTGGTAGTCCAAGTGAGGAGCTTATTCATCCTGGTTTCCCTATAACTAACACTAAGCCATGCACGTACGACTTGGTTGGCTATTGTAACGGTTTAATTTGTTACCTTACTAATTTCTTACACGGTAAAAAAGAAATCAATTTGTGGAATCCTTCAATGAGAAAATGCAGGACTTTGCCTGATTCTACCTTCTCTCCAGAACGTCAAAGGCACTCTCCTAATTTCGGATTCGGTTTTGACGGTACGACGGATCACAAATTGGTAAAAATTACTTACATTGACGATAGATTAAAAAACGAAAAGAAACAATGGTCTGAAGTTGAGGTCTATAGCTTAAAACAAGATTCATGGAAGAAAATCGGTGATTGTTTTCCTTCACAATATTATTATCCCCGTGGTGACACGGTTTTTTTCAACGGATGCATACATTGGCTAACACAGCGTGAATTCGGTAAAATTAGGCCTAGGAGATTGCCTATACTTTCATTCAATGTGGCTAAAGAGGTGTTTCAGGAATTTTGGTTGCCAAATCCTCACGAACGCGAAGCCAATTGTATTAGTCCGTTGCACGGATCGCTCTCTGTTTGTGCAAAATCGAGTTTGTGTGCGGACAACTGTCTGGATATCGAGGTTTGGTTAATGAAAGAGTACGCGGTTGAAGAGACATGGACCAAATTATATGTGACAAGGTTGGACGAAGAATTGTCTGGTCCTATAATTCCATTGCGAGTGTTGGAAGGTGGTGCAGAGGCAATTGTGTATATAAATAAGAATGTGTTTTTATATGATCCGAGAAATGAAGAGTTTGAGGATTTTGGTATATGGGCAAATGGAATAGGAGTTCCTTATGTGACTTGTTATATGGAGAGTTTGGTTTGGGTTGAACCAGTTGTGGTTGAGCCATATAATCAAACTGAACCTGAAGTTAAAATTGCTAATATGGAAATAGAGGCAGCTGCAAAGCAAGATAAGGAAACCAAGGAAGTAGGTGGTAAGCAAGACAATAATTGTCACATCCTATGAGACAATTTCTATGTTAGTTAGTATGATTGTCAGGACAATTATATAATTTAGTGCCACCTGTTAAAGTTGGGAAACTATCAAGTTTGTCCTTTTAGAGCAACAATGCTATCACTTAGTTACAAAAATAAGTGAAAATTCACACACATGCCTTAGCGAAATATGCTCACAATCTTAAGGAATTATAGGAGTATTTGAATCAACTAGGAAAGGGAAGATAGTGCTGGGAGATTTTAACTCAGTACTACATGGGGAGGATAGAATTGGAGGCAATGCAGGAAGTAGATAAGGAAAAGGAAGTATGTAGGAGGTTCAAAAGGTCAAGCTATTTGGCTGAAACAATGTTGAAATCACCAGATGCAACATGAACCTGAAGAGATAGCAGCTATCTTTGTCAGATTCTATCAGAAACTCCTTGGAGAAACAGGCTATGAGGGATTCCTAAAGAATGGATACACTTTACTGATTACACAACAAGGAAGCAATGTTAGTGAAGTTGTGCTAGAATTCTTCAGAAATGGGGAGGGTTCTGCCATCACTGGTGAATGGTACACAAGCTGCCTTTGTGCAAAGTAGATCATTAGTGCATAATAATGTTCTAATATGCCATGACCTACTCAGGCATTACAACAGGAAAATGAGTGCTTTGCCTGATTTCAGATTCCATCCAGATCCAGTGTGCAAAAAACAAAAATTGACACATGTACAACAGAAAAGAAGAAGATAAATACATTAAAGGATGCTGTTGTGAAATGGGTGAATGAGATGTATATGAATGGTGAGCATGATTTCTGGATACTCCATCCAATGATAGTAGTAAGATGGTATATATAGCCTAACCTCTAATAAATACTACTCAGCTTCTAGAGGGTATTTGGAGCTACAACAAAGATAAAAGTTGCTGAGTAGTACTACCCAAGGGATATGGAGCATTGAATTGATTTTGCTGGTACGGTAATATATCACAAGTGTTACCGAAAATAAATCTTTACCATTTCAGTAACCTTTTTCTATATTGATGATGTTGATCCTATACTCTGTAATTCTTTCTTTTTATTAACTTATATATTGCATTTAAGTAAAGATTCTTTGTTATCATTGTGTAAAATCAAAGTATAGCCAATTTTAGTTTCTCAAGTTCTTCAAGGTTAAATAACTTACAAGAAAGAATTGCATAAATAAGACTTTTAACATAATCGAAAGATCACAGGAAACTATTTAAATTTAGCAATTTTTTGTGGCGATTTTTGGTACTCAGTGCTTGCCGGCAAATTGTTGGTGCCATCAGAATTTTGAAGTATGCTGCTCATCGTGGCTGAAAATTCTGGCACCATGCTTTACAATTCTAGTCGGGGCTATTTTTCCAAAAAAATTATTAACTTGGTCAAAATATAAAAGGGGGATTTCTAAAAAGGTCAACCAACATAATTTCGACGAACATCAATATTATAATTGACATATATACTAGGAAAAAATTAAACACATTGTAAGGTATGTGATTGGATAACGAAAACTTGGATGAAGGATGCAGTAATTCCAAATCATGTATTTAACTAAAGGATGTATTTTACTGCCAAAAACAAGCAATCACCGCATCCAGAAAGGGCGCCACTTGGATGGTTGATCGTTGTTCTTTGATCTTCTCATTCTTCTCGACTCGTTAGCACTATGAAAACAAATTGATGTATTTAATTAATAGATGGCCAATTCATTATTGACATTGACAATGTAAGAACATATATAAACTTAAGATACTGAATATATTGTTGTAAAGAAAATTAAAGTGCAAAGTCGTCCTAAATTTTCTCCTAACATGCTAATCGTGATTTTCTTCCGACTTGATAATCTTTTGTTTTTCTTTCCAAGATAACATGCTAAGTGTTTAAGCAAATCAATTGTAAGGAAGATTCCAATTTCAAACATAGTTAAAATTTAAATGATTATAATTTATAAACTCAGATTGATCATACCTCACTATAGCGAGCCTCCTCATTTCCTGACTATAAAACCTGCCACCAGACGAATTGCACCAATCAAATAATGGACTATAAACAAATACTTATGACTTGTCTCACATTTCCACTATTTAAAGAAAAAATGTATAGCTTAGCTAGCTAGAAACAGTAAGTACGATACATTTTCTTTTTTACGAGAAATTTACATAAAATATAATCTTTTTAATACTTATTTAAATTCTGTACAATCACTTTCACAAAATTACATATAATACCATTTATTTTCAAATTTATAATTTTTCATATTCCTAATATATCTCTCTTGAAATTTTCTCATCTAAAACATCCTAATATATATCTTAAGATTCTCTCTCACCTAAAACTATCTATCATAATAATTTACTCCCAATTTCTCCGTGGCACCCAATGGTAAGTGCAACTAGTTTAACAGGGGGTCTCAGAAGAATTTGTTGTCCTATATATCAACCACTTGATCAACTAAAATTACGCACGCAAATCCTAGTAAGTGTCGCTTTTTTTCCCCACCAACTGTTACGTATTCTCTTTATGATTCCGACTAATTTATTTTTACGTCGCGTAACACCATTAAAGGAGAAGTGCTCCCGACCAAAAAAGTTTCACACTCAGGATTCAAAGTCAAAGGCCTCTAATTAAGGTGGATCTTATTTAGTCCACCCAACCCTTTGTGATAAGAAATGGCTACTTAAATCTTTAGAATACATCAAACTTTCAAGTGCTTAAAATTTGTAGTTTTAACTAAGGGAGAAGGGCCAAAATATCCTCCTGCTATTGGAAATGGAGCATATATACTTTCCGTTTGAGTTTGGGTGCAAAAATGCCCTTACCGTTGCACAATAGGATCAATGATGCCCCTGACTAACGGATAAGTGAAAAACCATGATTCAGAAAACATTTAGAGCCCGTTTGGACATAAGAATCTTTTTACTTTTTTTAAAAAAAAATTCATTTTTTTCGAAATCAGTGGCCATAAAATTTCAATTTTCACTTGAAGATGAATTTTGGAATTTTTCGAAAATTTGAAAAACTCCAAAAAGTTTTTTTTCAAAATTTTCACTCAGATGACTCACAAAACTTCAAAAACAACCCAAAATTATATTCATATCCAAACACAACTCTAATTTTCAAATACCATTTTGACTTTTTCTTTTATTCTTTCCGACCCTATTCTTTCTCTATGCCTCCTCTCTCATTATGTATGCTGCCTACCCCTTCCCTATCCCTTCTTCTTCTTTGTTTCTTCCTTACCTCTTAATTCAAACCAAGTCAAATCCAGAAAAATTCTATTAGAAATCTATCTTTCTCCACACAAAATTGAACCCATTTTGCTTTATCTACACTCAAGTTTCACCCACGACCACCGGTTGTATCACAACAAAAAAAAACAGCCATTAACTAATATGTATACTATTGCGGAGTGCGTTGATGACATATTAGGTTGTCAAAGTAAATGAATTCGTATACAAGTCATTTCTTATTGCAAAAGGAACTAGTCTGAACAAATTTTGGTTTTGGCTGTCTAGTTTTAATGTCCTTCAAGTATTATTCATCAGCAAGTGGCAATATAACCATCAAGATAAATTGCTACTTTTTGGAGTCGTTTGGTACGAGGTATAAGAACGTATATTGTTGGTATAAAAATTTAATCACTTTAATATTTTGTTTGGTTAGTAAACCTGGTATAAGTTATCACGTGACTAAAATTAGTTCCGGAATAACTTATACCTTGTAGAGGGTGAGTAATTAGTGCCGAGATAACTTATTAGCTTCTTCTTAGAAATTATGCAATTGTCATTTTTAATACAACATACCAAACAGTGAATAAAATACAATAGCAGGATAACTAATCACACCATAACTTATCCACACATAACGACCCCTAAAGTTTTTCTTGTCTGCATATAAGTTGCTTAAAACTCAACATGAACTTGCATGTAGGATATTGAGCGGAGAAAATTAGCGTGGAGGAGTGATACCAAGAGCAAAAAATTTCCAGCTAGAACAGTTAGTGCAGTGTATATGTCACATGTGGTGCTAGACTGCTAGTGGATGGAACTTGTGTGCACATATAAATGGAATTCTGAAGGTTTTTTCTTGTATTGATTTGAATTAAGGGGGAAAAAAAAGGGGCAGCGAGCAGAGTGAAAAGCATGGAGAGAGAATTGGGAGGGGAAGAAGAAAAGAAAAGTCAACCTTAAAATTTTCTCATTTTTTTTAAAAATATTTTTCTATTATTAGCCGGGGGTATAATTGATCCTGTTGTGTAACGGTGAGGGTAAATTTGCACCCAAACACAAAGGGAGGGTATTATATGCTCCATTTCCAATAGTTGAAGAGTATCTTTGGCCCCTTTTCGTTTAATCCATTTCCTCTTGGAATATGATAAAAGGACCAACATAAGATAAATAAATGGACCAATAGAACATATTTCATAAGTATTTGGACCAGATATTATAGAATCATAAGTTCATAACTAAAAATATCAATAATTGAGGACCAAGTAAAACCCAAGTTCCTCTTCTGCAAAATTTGTGCTTTATAAAGCGAAGTAATCAGAGATAAGAGGAAGAGTACCAGCGTCCAGTTCTGTATGCAATGTAACCTGCTGTTGTATAGACTGGAGCCATAATAACTGCCATTACACCATTAAAGACGATAAATGTAAGTGACTCATTTAAAAAAAGATTAGGTCACTCTATCATAAATAATAAAGTAAGCTTACGAGTTCGTATTATATTTTTGATGAGATTGTTCCCAAAATCAGCCATATCAGCAAGCAGGAAGAAATTAGAGGAGAGAAGAGAGTTGGTGGAATAAAGTGTGGTGATTTTGGCAAGGAAATTGGGGCAAATAAAAGGCAGGGATATTGTTTTATTTAATAGCAAAAGATTCATCACTAAAATAATACTTGTATAATAAAGTAATACTCCTGCTGAATTAGTGATCCACAAAGAATAGTATATTATTCTAAAGAAATAAACGAGACGGCAACGAGATAAATCCTAAATTCAAGATGACTTTCGAAAAATTAAACGAGGCTAAATATGACCTTCAAAAACGATTTCAGCATATTTTTTCACTAAATGTTCGTGATGGTTAAATCCGCAAATCAGTATGCTGGTAACTTTCTTTTTTGCTGGATGTTCGTGATGGTTAAATCTACAATATGCTGATAAGGGAGTATTTCATAGCAAATACGCTTAGATTTAACTCTCCCATACATCTCTGTTAGGAGTTTGTTCTAATTTTCTTATCATATTTGGTGTTCCTTTCTTTTGAAGAAAAAATGCTACATATTATTTTCCTTTTTCCTAGAAGAAAATTATAAATTCAGTGATATTTGATTGAAAAATGTTTTAGACTTATATAACTTGAGGATCTTTTCTTCTTGTTCAACAACATCCACAATATGGGCATATGGGGTTTGAGAGTCTTGCTTGTTCTTTCAATATTTTATACTCTTTTTTATATGGTGAATTGCTCATCTCGCAGTTAATATATCTGGTTTATCGTCGTTCAAGATTTGTTTTAACTCCCGCAAACATGTGATTATTTCTAACACTCTCTCGGTCAAGATATATCCACAAATAAAGGTCATGTGAAAACAGAAAAAGTCCAGATCAAGTACTTTACAACTGTTAATTAGATTTGTAAATTGCCACATGCAACCCCATGGAAAGCGTGAAAGTATATTTTACTTCTTTATAAAATGGAAAGGCCCAAAAGGAAAAGGACATAAATATCTCCCACCGTTTGTTAGTTTATCATTGCTTTGCGTTGGAGAAAGATGCGGTCGCGTGGAGGGGTGTTCCTATCGTCCATTTTTAAACATTCACGTTGGTTGTTATTAGTAGTTCAAAATGGACCATATGACCAACATATCACATTCTTCCAGAAATCAGGATTAAAACTGATCTTTTGTTTGTAAGTTATAATATGTGGAAAAAGAAAAGACTTCAAAATTATTTGGTGGATTAGAGTTACTCTAACATGTCTTCATTAAATTAATCTCCATACAATACTTAATGCAAAAAGGATGAAATAAACATATCGTCGTGCCTTTTGTCCTTGTATCCATGGTCGGACCTCCTCCAAAATTACAACAATAATAAATATTAACTCATACTTTAAAAATAAATTTAAAGAATTTTTTCATATACATAGTTCAAGAGGAGCTTATTTACTCGTTTTCTCTACGTTTTCTAGTTTTCAAAAATTAACTAACTTTTGTTTTTTTTTACAACTTATATACAATCAGGGAAAAGAAACCGACACGCTTAAATCCAAAAGCGGCAAACTTCACTTTGCAATTGTATGGGTCAAAATTAAGCTAAGCTTATTGGACGTAAATGAACAAGATGTGGCCGAGGTCGAAACCGAGCACGGCTCAGTGGCGGGGAGTCGCCAAGAGAGACCAGCGCCGAGGATGGGAGTAGAGGGCGAATAGTAGCAATGGCCGAAATAAGTCTTAGGACCGTAAAAAAGAAAATATTTCACTGAATATTCCTTTAGTTGTACCTTTTAGGGTTTTCTGGGGATATCCCTTATAAATAGGAAGAAATAGGGAACAAAAGGGGGCTTCACTTTTGTGATAAGTTACATATTGTAAAGGGTTGACTATCAAGATTATTCTAAAAAGCTTGTCTTGTCTGCTGATTGCATTGTTCAATATACCTCTCTTATTCACAAGATCCAAGGATTCCTTGTCTTTCTTCATATTCTATTGCCACACGTTATTGTAAGAAGAAGGAATCATCCAACTAATCTAACATTTGGGTGACAAACTCCTTCTTATTACATTTAATGTCATTATCTACATTTATTGCATGTTTTCATATTGTTACATTCATTGACAATCATTAAACGTTTACCTTGCATTCATTGATACTAGACACAGTCACATCTCATCAATATATTCACACTTCAGATCTAGGAGTTATTACGTTTAACTAGGATTCATCCATTATTTTTTCATTAATCAGTTTAACAAGAAGGCTTAAAACTTTTTGGTCAAACAATTTGGCGTTGTCAGTGGGGAGTTCCTAGTTAAAATTTTAGTTTTTCCTGTTTTGTACAAGCTAACAATGGCAGAAAAAGGAGATGAAAGACTGAAAGCAGTGATGGGTGTCACTGCTAACCTACTAGACACCATCAACGAGGTTGACAGAGAAGGCGAAGAGAACGTGACACCGAGTGCTTCACCCAGGCGGAGTGACTCACCCCCCCTCATGGGAGTGTGACCGATTCTCATGAGAAGGGAGCCTCTACGTCCACAACGGAGGAAGCGCCTCCAGCATTGAAAAAATTGTTGGAGGCATGGTTGACAAGCACTCTAAAAAACATACTCGACAAACCCGCCCAAGAGGTGAGCAGAATCACCGCGCGAGCTGACACCGCAAACACCATCAACGAGCAACATGTTCATCCCCCAACAGGTAACACTCACACCGTTATTGATGCAGGTAACGACGCGCTCGCAGATATACTGAAGAAAATGGAAGAAATGGAGAACGAGAACAAAGCGCTCTGTGACCAAATGAGGGAGCACCAAGAAAGTGTCGATAAGATACCGGGCGCCCCGAAACTCTTACCAAAACGAGACGTCGGTCGATTCATAGAACAACTGTACAGCTAGGAGGCAGCTCCACATACCATACCCGAAACCTTCAAAATGCCACCGTACTTAAAAATATACGACGACACAACAGATCCCGAGGACCATATCATTCATTATGTCACGACAGTAAAAGGAAACGTTCTCTCAAAAGAACAGGTGTCGTCAGTGTTGCTAAAAAAGTTTGACAAAACCCTAACGGGGGAGCCTTAACACGGTACTCACAATTACCGGCACGTTCCATAGTGACGTTCAAAGAAATGGCTCACAAGTTCGTCACCGCCCATGTCGGGGCCAAGAAAGCAAAAGCTGGGGTGAATGACATATTACCCATCAGACAATCGCCTGGTGATGGACTCAGGGACTTCCTCGCCTAGTTCAACAGAGTAAGAATTAGCTTGCCAAACGTATCATAGGGGAAGCCGGTAGCAGTCTTGCAAAATGGGTTAAACAGGAATGGGATGAGGGCGACTAGAAAATTGTTAAGTAGGCTCATGAAATAACCTCCCACCACTGGAATCTACAACGCTTACTGTGCCGAGGTGAGAGAAGATGAAGACGACCTCAACAGTCCAACTCAACGGTTAACATTAGTCCAAATGGAATAAAGGAAAGATCATCGGAATGGCAGCCGAAGAGATCATGCAGGTCCACGCCTCAACCGGGAAAGGCATCAACCATACGTCAGAATGGCCATCCCGCTAGCCCCCCTCCAATTCAAAGGGACATCCAGGCCACAGACGGGGACTTGTCGAAATGAAAGAGGTATGCCTCCACTTTTATCTGCTCATAGTTTTTGTGTTTCTCCTTCAGAAATAGTTTACGCCCTAGAGATGCTCGGCCCTAAGGTGAAATGGCCACAAAATATGAAGTCCGGACCAAATTCCAAAAAGCCGAATACCCTCTTCGAGTTCCATCAAGAGCGGGCCATAAGACCGAGAATTGCATAGACCTACGGCATGAAGTAGTGAATATGCTCCACCAAGGACATTTAAGGGAGTTGATGGGCGACCGAGGAAAAGCCAATTTCGCCCGCGGACAAGAGCAACATCAAGGCCGCCCAAAGCCACCCTCCCCCCCCCCCCCC
>ML253113.1:80958-105713 GCA_005239495.1 Nicotiana undulata | reverse complement strand
ACCCCCCCCCCCCCCCCCCCCCGCACCATTCAAATGATCATCGGCGGATGCGACAACACAACAATCAACCATATGAAGTTCACCACCACACACAAACTGAAGCGGTCGATCACCCATGAACGTTATGATGACCTCAAAGACAGTATCATCTTCGATAAGTCAGACACCAACGGTTTGACCTTTCCTCATTTTGACCCTCTTGTCATTACTTTACAAATTTGAGATACCGATGTAAAAAAGAATCATGGTAGACGACGGGTGACACACCCCTTTTTTTCAAAAACCTTACTAAACCCTCTTAAAATAAAGAAAAGAATTAGGTTTTGGAAAGTTCGAAAGGGTTTTCAAATTTGAAAGTGACAAAAATATTGTGTTCAAAAGGATTAACTCAGAGTCGCCACCTGACATTTGGTTTCGGTGTGTCAGGTCACCGTTTTTTTTTATAAAAGATTTTTCCTTTTAAAACACTTTAGACTCCAATACTAAATATGCACCAGAGTTCTAGGTAAGGGGGTTCATTTGACTCGGGGAGAAGGTGTTAGGCATTCCCCGAGTCCCGTGAAAGTCACGGTTGCGTACTCGATCTGGTTGGCTTTTAGAAATATCCGAATTGAGGTAAAATCAAAAAATGGAAAATAAAATCAAATGAAGCTTGAGGTCGTCCCCACCTAAATAGAGAGAAATAAAAAGAAAATTACTAAAAGTAAAATACTACACTATGCTTTCTTCGCAAGCGGGACATTTACAGAGTACTTCAGGGCATTTCCTGGATAACAATATATTTACAAAGTCCTCGGGGCATTCCCCGGATATAATAATCAACTAAAGGGACAACCTCTTACGTCATATGAAAGAAAAATCCTAAAAATTGCCTACCGGTGTGATCGGTCTAAACATGCTCCTATGAACTTTAAGCAAACAAGATAAAATCAAACAAGTTGTTTCTGGGCTAAATATTGAATTTCAGTTAGTATTACCCCAAACCTCGTGGCCATATAACTCTTTAATAGCTCATTCATCTTAGTTGCCTAATTTTAAAAAAATCAACTTTGATAACAAGTAACTAAACTCAAAGCCTAGCATCAATTAATATTTAAAATAAGATAACTAAGCAAGAATTTCATCAATCAAGTCCAATACCAAATAAAGAAAATAAGAGATTCAAGCATAGAGGTGGAATGGACCTATGATAATCCTTCAATTGACGAAAAATTACGGAAAATTACAACGGACAGAATAGCGCAGCTACAAGCAAAATCTGACGTGGAAATCGAACTCGAACGAGATCACGGACCACACCTCAGACGGATTTCGAACGACAACCTTACTTTAACTCATTTGTGAATCTGATGATGATGATGTTGTGCACTAAAGGGACTCATTAACACATAAGTATCTCTCTTAACAGCTTAATATCATATTTTAAAGCTTGAAATTGGTCAATCCTCCAAATTGAATTGCAAAGAAAAAGAAATCCCCTCCCCCTTTTCTTTCGTTGCTGCTGGTCCTCCTAAATTCTTTATGTCCTCTTCCCTTTTCCCTTTTCCCTTTTCCCTTTTTTTTATTTGTGTTTTGCAGCTGGGTATGTGTAAGAGTGGTGGTCGTTGGGTGTTAGGGTGGTAGGAAGGCTGGCCGGCGGCTGTTTGGTAGTGGAGTTGAAGGTTGGCGGCTGATTTTTGTTTTCTGGGATTCTATGGTTGGTTTTAGTGATGGAAAAGGAAACTGTTTCAATGGAGGCTAGCTATGGGTCTGGCGGCGGCAGTAAGAAGGAAAACGGGTCTAGGCGTCAGCGGAGGATTGGGTTCCGGTGGCTGGCGGCAGCGGTTCCTCCTTGGAGATGAGGAGATCCGGCGATGTTTTGTGGTCTGTCGTGTTAGGGTATGCCGGATTTCTGGTTGGAGAAGAAGGTGTTGCCATTATTTGTGTGTGTGTGTCTGATCGTTCATGGGTGTCTGATGAAGTGAGGAAGAAGAAGAGAGAGCCTAGGTTTTTTTTTTTAATGAAGAGAGAGCCTAAGGGATTAATTGGCTGGTCCAAAATTGGGCCTTTGTAGCTATTGAGCTCTAAAATTCTACAAAATTGGGACTAAGAAAAAGTTGAAAACTTAATTCAATTCTAAAGTAATATAAAATATTTATTAAAAAATATAAAAATAATTCTTAATTGAAAAAAATAAATTTGAAACTATTTTTGGTATTTTCACAAGTTATACTAAAATAAAAATGGGTTAAAAATAATATCTTTCTAAAAATACTTAATACATGAATTAATTAGAGAAATATGGAACTACTTTTGTAATTTTTAATTTTTCGTGATAAAATAAAGTAAAAGAGTCAAAACTAGTTAAAATAGCAATATTAGACCTAAACTAAATATTTAAATGCTAAAATATGTAAAATCTTGGGGAGGGTAAAAAATTACATGTCTGCAGTTGCCCCTCTTTGACTGGAAACACGAAGAGTTTTCAGACAAAGAACGACAAAGAACGACTAGACAGGTTTTTTGACCCGACCCTTATTTAGAGAGACCAAACACTTAAAGAAAGGAGACTATGACCGAGCTCTGGTATCTGAGCTGCCTACATATCCTTGGCTATAAAGGAATCAGGTCACGTGTAGTTCAGAAGTAGGAACAATAACGGAGTATACCGAGGTGGGAAGCCGATTGAGGCACCGTTCCGTCGAGGTTCCGGTCCGCGACCCTGTTTTTACATCAAAATCAAAAATTAAAAAAAAAAGACTAACTAAGCCTGTCAGCTATGAGTTACAAGATTCCTATCTATAAGTCTTCTGAAGCTTGATCTTGAGTCTTGAATGGTCTTCATGCAGACTTTAGATGTGAACTTTGACGCTTGCTAGCTGCAGGTGCTACTTCTTTCTTCTTCAGCTTTACGGGTTACGACGGGACATGCAAAGCTCGTGACTCAGTTCTGTCTTGAGCAATCCATATCTTGTCTCAGCTTCTACACTTGGATATCTCTTTTTTGTTTTTATTATTTTATTCTAGATTGAGACTACTTCTATTAGTCATCTTCGGATTGTCGACTCGCATTCTTGTTGCGAGCTTCTACTACTTCTAACCTGAATTGAATTCTGAAATGGCTTCCCCCGTTCTTCAGGTGGCGCGTGCTACTGACTTGAAACTTGAAATAATTTCGAAACGAATTCCCTCGTTCTCCATGTGGGTGCATGCTACTGACTTGAACTTTGAAATAACTCTGAAATGAATACCCTCATTCTCCAGGTGGGTGCCTGCAACAACAAAACAAACAAAAATTTCTGCCCCAATTTGCACTCAGGAGATTTGTGAGTTGTTGGCAAAACTTTTAAATCACCTATGCTATTGATGCAATGATGAGAGTAAAACTAAAGACTCGACTGGTTTCAAATCCAGACTTCCTTTTTTCAATTATTATCCTAGGAGAAAATTCATCAGACTATATTTTCTTATCTTAGGAGAAAAGTTCATTAGACTAAGACATATATCCTAGGAGGAAAGTTCATCATACTATATTTTCTATACTAGGAGAAAGATTTATCAGACTAAGATTTGATCCTAGGAGAAAATTCGTCAGACTAGGTCTTCTATCTTAGGAGAAATATTCATCAGACTAAGATTTTGATCCTAGGAGAAAATTCATCAGACTAGGTCTTCTATCTTAGGAGAAAGATTCATCAGACTAGGTATTTTTCTGTTTGTTATCTTAGGAGAAATATTCATCAGACTAAGATTTTGAGCCTAGGAGAAAGTTCAACAGACTAGGTCTTCTATCTTAGGAGAAAGATTCATCAGACTAAGATTTGATCCTAGCAGAAAATTCATCAGACTATGTCCTTTTTTTTGTTATCTTGTTATCTTAGGAGAAAGATTCATCAGACTAAGATTTTGATCCTAGGAGAAAGCTCATCAGACTAGGTCTTTTATCTTAGGAGAAAGATTCATCAGACTAAGATTTCGATCCTAGGAGAAAATTCATCAGACTAAGTCTTTTATTCTAGGAGGAAAAATGTGAATAGAAACGACGACTTTTATGCACACTAGCAAGACAGATAGAGGCAAAGATTTGAGAAACTTCCCTGTGTCGGCTCTTCTCTTTTCTTTTTTTCTTTCTTTTCTTCTTTTTTGTTTGTTTTTTAACCAACTTGCTTGCACTGCTTTGTCCCTGTTTCAAACAAAGAAAACTTGTGAGTTTAAAATGTGGTGGTTAGTCTGTGGCCTTGACTACGAGGGCGATTTCTCTTGCACTTGTCACGATCAACTTCGATTTCAACTTGGAAGACATTGTTTGTTATCAGCCGATTGCTTTTTCGGAAAACCCTTATCACAAGAAATATTCCTAATTTGTTCAAGTCCAAACCTTATACTCGATGCGTTGCACTCATATTCTAACATTCACCAAATCTTTGCATTTTGCATCAATCCCAAAGAATATCTATTATCACCAACTCAATGCACACAATATTCTTCTGTGTTTTATGCCATTTTGATGTTCTTGCCAGACTCGGATTTGTGATTAAAAAGATGGTAGCAGATATTGAAGTTATTTCTCACTTGTTTCGACAAAAACAGACTCAAAAGGGACTTAAATAAGACAAGATGAACAAAAATATAAGGAGAGAAACGAGAAAAGATAGTATCTAACAAGGAAAAAAACTTTTACCTAGGAAAAGAACAAAGTAGAAACTAATCTGATTTGAAGTCCATCTCCACTGACCATGACATGCATTTTGGATTAATCGGCATGATCTGTCAAGCGAATCTGATCTTCAACTCTTATTATGCCTCTAAGTTGTGAAACTGGGCTTCAGTGCTCCAATTGTCCTATTTGACCATAATCCTTAGTCGACTTGTAGTGCCCTTAAGGGTTTTCACCATCAAGCCTTTCTCATTTTGCTTTTTTTCTCAACTCATCGTCGCCTTACGGTGCCCATGCGGGTTTTCACCGATGAGACTCTCTCATTTTATCATTTTCTCTCTTTGTGCTGAGAACAAGGTATACTCATAATGCAAGAAGATCATACTTTCATCACACTTGATTTGGCATCCTCAAAGATTGATCGGAAGGTATTTCTTTGGACCGTAATGTAGGCTTTTGGACAGGGTTGGAAAGAAAGGTGGCATGAAGGCTCAAAATAATTTAAGATGGAAGGGTTCAAAATTACAACTTTTGGAATCAGATCTTTTGGCCAAAATTAAAACTTCTGCCTCAATTTCTTGGTCTGGGGAATTCTTTTTTGATTTTTTTTTGTCTTTTTTATTTTTTTGGATTTTTGTTTTGATGGGACCGAACCTCAGAGTAAGGCTGCCTACGTATCCTTAAAAGGAATCAGGTCGAACGTAGTTCCAACCTGAAGTTGGTTTGTTTTGTTGTTTTTCTTTCTTTTCTCTTTTTTTCTTTTTCTTTTTTTTCTTCTTTTTTTTCTTTTCTTTTTTCCTTTCTTTTTCTCCTTTTCTTTACTTTTCCAGTTACTAACTTTACTTCTGATCCCAAAAGAGGGGTATGAAACAAAACAAATTAGGCTCAAAAGGGGTAACAAAAGATTAAAAGTGTTTGGATAGTGGAATAAAATGCCTTCGTCACACCAATCTTTAAAAATGCCAAGTACAAGCGTGCAATTGAAGATAAGCAAAGAAATCATACATTGTATCTATTGATGGCATCAACACAAACAAAAAGTGCCAATGGGAAACACATTTGTTCCAATGAATAACCCTCGTCAGTTTGAAGCAGAATTGACTCAACCTTGTCTTGATGTGGAAGAATGCATTTCAACACTCACTGATCTACCTCAAACTGCTTGAGAGACATTCCCTTGTTGTATTCTCTCATCAACCTCTTGATTTCCCAGACTAACTGCCTCAGTTTCACTCAATTCAAGCTTCAGATTACCTTAGAATGCGTGAATCTTTACTTGTTTCCTCAAATGCATCCTTTTATCATATTCAAAACTGTGTCATTGATGCATGATTAGACTAACTTTCAAGACCAGACGGAAAATTTATGCATGTATGTCATGTCACTAGAGTCAGCATGAAAAGAACTAGAACTGCCGGAAAATAGACTAGAACTGCCGGAAAACAGAAGATTGCAATAGACAGATGGTGAAAAGGGTCTGAACAAAACAAGAAAAATAGATATAGGTTACAACCCTGGAAAAATCCTAGATAACACTAGACGAGTTACTACAATAAAACGAACTAGGCAAAATAAGACGAAGAAGGGTTTGAGTCACAAGACCATATCTAGATTACAACCCTGAAATAACCCGGACGACAGAAATGACAACAAAATAAACCACCAAAACTCCTTCTTGGCTAGTTAATAAAGGAGTGTCTTTCCAATCACCAAGCTCGACATCTTAGCCACTGAGTTCCACATCAAAATTACAGGGACTTTCACCAACTTCAATCACATTATCTTCACCAAGTGGCTCATTGACTCCTTTGAGGTGGTTATTTTTTGGGGGGTGGGGGGGGGGGGGGGGGGGGGGGGGGGTGGAGTGTGAAATATTGTGGGGAGATATCAGCAACAGTGAGAATCTGGATTTATGACAGTGGCGGAATGGTGACAAGGCTTTCAGAGCAGTTAGTGGGGAAATAATGGTGGAGGACGCCCACTAATCCAGGCTTGGTACATTTCGGTCATCTGTCCTTTCAACCTTAGGACCTCTTCTTTTAACTCAGATTCTGATTCAACAATCTCCTTAGGCGGACCAACAACACCTGCGTCCAGGTCTTTACTAGTCATGGCTACCTTGCTCTTTGACCTTGTGTTGTACAGATGACTTACTAGAATGCAACAAACTAACCACTTCTGTTATGAAAAAAATGAAAGTACCAAAGATGAGCAAAACAAAGCCAACATGCTAGCGTTAGGGCATTTATCAGATAGAAATATCACATTGCGTGCAATGCACCTAGCAACAATTAACTATTCTAGAATGACTTCGAGGGTCGCGAGGTCATTTGGAATCATCCCAATTTGTTCATTTCAATCTTCTCTTTCCTTTATTTTCTAGCATTTCATGGCTTGCTCATTTCCCTTCCTCTCTTTTCTTTGTAATTATCACTAATTTCCTTCTCTCACCCTCACGTCACACAAATTCATTCTTCTATTTTTTTTCTTTCTTTTTTAATAATTAATATGATCAAACTCTATGTAGGTTGCCTACGTATCATGTTCCACATGAATCAGATCAAGCATAGTTCTGGAAAATAATGGATAAAATAAACTAAAAAAAAGCATGGATCTTTTTTGGATTTTTCGTTTATAACTTTTTTTTGTCTTTCAAATACAAAATAGGTAGTACTACAACAAAAGACTCAAAAATCTTAACTAGACTGACAAACTCGATACTACTGTATAAGACTAAAATTAAAAGATAATGTAAAATAGACTCAAAAATAAAAAGTTTCGTCAAGCAGCTCGTGTCTACAACGGTCCTGATTGAAATGGTCATGTGGTATCTGTCATGCTCAAGATATGGTACACTTATCCATACTTGAATGAGAAAAATAAGACCAAATAGACCAGTGACTCAAGACACCTCCTATTGGTCACATGCAAGACATGATTGGTCTATTTCTCAAAATGGCCTATGTGGCTAAAAGTGGCTATTAGTGCAAACTCTACTGAGGTGACCTCAAAGACATGGAAATACCTCACTAAGTCTTATGTGACTTCAAACTCCCAACAATAATGGCCTTAGAAAATACTTTGCAAAAATGACCCATTTTGCAAAAATGGCTGATAAGCTAGACGACTAAAGGTGAAAACTCGAAAGGACGGGCCTTAAGGTAGTGGGACACTAAGTTGCGAACTCAGGATTCTGAGACATTGGTCATTGAACCACTTTTGCAAAAATAGCCCCATTTTGCAAGAATGACCAATGTGGCCAAAAGTGGCTAGTCATGCAAATTCAACATGGATAGACCTTAGAATAGAGAGGGCACCTTGTTGTATACTTAGCGCTCTAAGACATGTGTTAATAAGAAACTTTGAGAAAATAGCCCTATTTTGCAAAAGAGACCGATGTGACCAAATGTAGCTAAACATGCAAGATTTGGCTACGACCCCGCGAAGTCAAGAACCTAAGACTCACTAAGAAGACCGGACCCTATGTGGATTGCCTACGTATCCCGCCCCGAAAGACGAGAATCAAGTTTGCATAGTTCGGGAAGATTGGATATGAAAGATAATTTTAAAGAAAACACAAATTTGGAAAAAAACATATTTTTGTCTATTTGAAAAATGATGAAACATGTAATTTTTTTTTGGATTTTCTTTTTCTCTCTTTTTTTTTTTTTTGATTTTTGGAAAATGATGGGAAGGTGTAAAAAATTTTGGATTTTCTTTTTCTCTTTTTTTTTTTTTTTTGATTTTTGGAAAATGATGGGAAGGTGTAAAAAATTTTGGATTTTCTTTTTCTCTTTTTTTTTTTTTTTTTTTTTGAAAAATTATGGGAAAGTGTAAAATCTTTTTGGATTTTTTATTTTTATTTTTTTGTCTTTTTCTTGAAAATATTGTGAAAGGAAAATATAATTGGGCCTCACTTGCTCCATTTTCACCCATCTTTCCCAAACATTAGTCCGCCAAATGACCTTTCTACCCTCAAAGATGCAACATGTATAACATAGGGATGACTGAATGTCCTTATGGGTCACGGGCCCATTTTTTACAGAATTTGGATAGGCCTCCTACAAAGGGACACGGTGCTTGGGACCGATCCCTACTAGGTCTAAATGACATGATGCAATTAAGAATGACCTAAGGCTGACCTAAGTTTGGGGTTCACTAACAAGGCAATTCTGGGGAGCGTATAGTCGATGAAGGCTGCTTAAGCTTTCCACCCACTCCATACGTCCGACGGCTCCCCCTCCTAAATAAGGGTGACTCAACAAAGAGCTCGTGTATGCGGCGCGTACTCCGAGACTTGTTGCAGAAAAATGACCCAGGACTATGCAAATGATGACAGTTTATAAAGCAGTAACACATAAAGGAAAAACTGTAAACAAATAAGCAGCTAACAAATAATAAAACGACATAAGCAAAATAAAAATAAAATAAAACAAACAAAACACATAAAAACCTCAACCGAATATTTTCAAAAGCCAACAAGATCAACTACTAGCTCGAACCTGCAAGTCCCCAGCGAAGTCGCCAGAGATGTCACACCCCTTTTTTACAAAAACCTCACTAACCCTCTTAATAAATAAAAGAATTAGGTTTTGCAAAGTTCGAAAGGGTTTTCAAATTTGAAAGTGACAAAAAGATTGTGTTCAAAAGGATTAACTCAGAGTCGCCACCTGACATTTGGTTTCAGTGTGTCAGGTCACCATTTTTTTTATAAAAGATTTTTCCTTTTAAAATACTTTAGACTCCAAAACTAAATCTGCACCAGAGTTCTAAGTAAGGGCGTTCATTTGACTCGGGGAGAAGGTGTTAGGCATTTCCCGAGTCCCGTGAAAGTCACGGTTGCGTACTCGATCTAGTTGGCTTTTAGAAATATCCGAATTGAGGTAAAATCACAAAACGGAAAATAAACACAAATGAGGCTTGAGGTCGTCCCCACCTAAATAGAGAGAAATAAAAAGAAAATTACTAAAACTAAAAGTAAAATACTGCACTTTGCTTTCTTCACAAGCGGGACATTTACAGAGTACTTCAGGGCATTTCCTGGATAACAATATATATACAAAGTCCTCGGGGCATTCTCCGGATATAATAATCAACTAGAGGGACAACCTCTTACCTCATATGAAATAAAAGAAAAAGAAAAATCCTAAAATTTTCCTACCCGAGTGTGATCGGCCTAAACATGCTCCTACGGACTTTAAGCAAACAAGATAAAATCAAACAAGTTGTTTATGGGCCAAATATTGAATTTCAGTTAGTATTACCCCAAACCTCATGGCCATATAACTCTTTAACAACTCATTCATCTTAGTTGCCTAATTTTAAAAAAAAAAATCAACTTTGATAACAAGTAATTAAACTAAAAGCCTAGCATCAATTAATATCTAAAATAAGATAACTAAGCAAGAAAGTTCAATACCAAATAAAGAAAATAAGAGATTTCAAGCAAAGAGGTGGAATGGACCTTAGATAATCCTTCAATTGACAAAAAATTCCGGAAAATTACAACGGACAGAATAGCGCAGCTACAAGCAAAATCTGACACAGAAATCGAACTCGAACTGGATCACGGACCACACCTTGGACGGATTTCGAACGACAACCTTACTTTAACTCATTTGGGAATCTGATGATGATGATGTTGTGCACTAAAGGGACTCATTAACACACAATTATCTCTCTTAACAGCTTAATATCATATTTTAGAGCTTGAAATTTGTCAATCCTCCAAATTGAATTGCAAAGGAAAGGAAATCCCCTCCCATCTTTCTTTCGTTGCTGCTGGTCCTCCTAAATTCTCTATGTCCTCTTCCCTTTTCCCTTTTTTTATTTGTGTTTTGCAGCTGGCTATGTGTAAGAGTGGTGGTTGGCGGCTGTTTGGTGGTGGAGTTGAAGGTTGGCGGCTGATTTTTGTTTTCTGGGGTTCTATGGTTGGTTTTAGTGATGGAAAAGGAAACTGTTTCAATGGAGTCTAGCTATGGGTCTGGCGGCAGCAGTAAGGAGGAAAACGGGTCTGGCCGGCGGCAGAGGATTGGGTTCCGGTGGTTGGCGGCAGCTGTTCCTCCTTAGAGATGAAGAGGTCCGGCGTTGTTTTGTGGTCTGTCGTGTTAGGGTATGGCCGAATTTTCGGTTGGAGAAGAAGGTGTTGCCGTTATTTTTGTGTGTATGTCTGATCGTTCATGGATGTCTGATGAAGTGAGGAAGAAGAAGAGAGAGCCTAGGGTTTTTTAGTATAGTGGTATGGGCTAAGGGATTAATGGGCTGGTCCAAAATTGGGCCTTTGGTAGTTATTGGGCTCTAAAATTCTACAAAATTGGGACTAAGAAAAAGCTGAAAACTTAATTCAATTCTAAAGTAATATAAAATATTTATTAAAAAAATATAAAAATAATTCTTAATTGAAAAAAATAAAGTTGAAACTATTTTTGGTATTTTCAAGAGTTATACTAAAATAAAAATGGGTTAAAAATAATATCTTTCTAAAAATACTTAATACGTGAATTAATTAGAGAAATATGGAACTATTTTTGTAATTTTCAATTTTTCGTGATAAAATAAAGTAAAAGAGTCAAAACTAGTTAAAATAGCAATATTAGACCTAAACTAAATATTTAAATGCTAAAATATGTAAAATCTTGGGGAAGGTCAAAAATCACATGTCTACAACGGGAGCGACACATGTATTATTCACCCCTGAGTTCTCACATAAATGAGGCTCGAGGATAAGATAGTACCACGTTTCATAACACTGACATGTTTTAACAATGCAGTTGAACGAACCTCCGGAGAGATAACATTACTCGTCCTGGCCGGGGGCATCACCCTGGAAATAACATTCCACGTCATGAATCAAGACATAGCCTACAACGCCATTATAGGGCGACCCTGGAAACACGCCATGAGGTCCATATCATCCAGCTTATATAAGGTCATCGGGTTTCCTACCCCATGGGGAATATTCAGCATCCGCGGTGAACATCGCACAGCTCAAGAATGCTACTGCATCGCCCAAGACTGCACATACACTCAACAATTAAAAGGAGAAGGCTCAAGAGCATAGCAATTACCGAAGTTGGGGCCCGATCCCGACGAACAAAAAGACGTCATGAAAGACCCCGATGTTGTGGAAGCCACAGGGTCAACGATGGAAGACCACGACCCCCGTTCAATTGGATAGAAGCGACCACAACAAAAAAGCTTACATCGGCCACAAACTCTCAGAACCAGGTAAATTCTACAAATTTTTAACTGACAACGCCAAACTTTTTGCTTTCTCCCATGCAGATATGCCAAGTATCCCGAACAACAATGCTACGCACAAGCTGAATACCCGATGGTACGGCAAATCAGAAGAAAGTTCAATGTTGCAATCAACGAGGCCGTCCACGAAGAGGTAGAGAAATTGCTCGCCAACGGCTCCATTCGAGAATCAAAGTACCCTAAATGGGTCGCCAACGTGGTCATGGTGAAAAAGAAAAACGGGAAATGGCGCGTGTGTGTGGACTTTACGGACCTAAACAAAGCCTGATCAAAAGATTCTTTCCCGTTTCCTCACATTGATCAGCTCATCGACGCAAATGGATGCTTACTCAGGCTACAACCAAATCCTTATGGAAGAAGAAGATCAGGAAAAGACCACCTTCATCACCCACCAAGGGACGTACTGCTACAGAGTCATGCCGTTCAGATTGAAAAATGCATGGGCAACCTATCAAAGGTTGGTAGCCAAGATGTTCAAATAGCAACTCGTCAAAACGATAGAAGTCTATATAAATGATATGTTGGTCAAATCGAAAAGAAAAGAGAATCGTGTCGACCACCTGAGGGAAGCCTTCGACATACTTAGGCGATACAGCATGAAGTTGAACCCCGAAAAGTTTGCCTTCGGCGTGACTTCTGGAAAGTTCCTCGGCTTTTTGGTATCGCAGTGAGGCATTGAGGTCAATCCAGACCAAATCAAGGTTATAGAGGGAATACCTGAAATTCTGACCAGCAAGAAAAATATGCAAAAACTGACTGGCCGTATAGACTCCCTGTCAAGGTTCATCTCACGATCCTTCGACATATGCCACAAATTCTTCAACGTACTCAAAAAAGACAATGGGCTTCAGTGGAATTCTGAATGCGTCAACGCCCTAAGAGAACTATAGACATACTTATCATCGCGTCTGTTGCTTGCCAAGACGATCCCGACGAACGTTTCTTAATCTACCTGGCCGTATCTGACGTCGCAGTAAGCGCAGTCTTGGTCTATGAAAATAGAGGTACACAATCTCCAATCTATTACATTATCAAATCCCTAGTCCACGCTGAAACGAGGTACCCTCACCTCGAAAAGTTGGCCCTGGCATTGGTCGTAGCTTCACGAAAGCTTAGACCCTATGGGTCAAAATTATGCTAAGCTTATTGGATGTAAATGGCCGAGATTTGGCCGAGGTCGAAACCGAGCACGACTCAGTGGCGGGGAGTCGCCAAGAGAGAGATCAGCGCCGAGGATGGGAGTAGAGGGCGAATAGTAGCAACAACCGAAATAAGCCTTAGGATCGTAAAAAAGGAATATCCCATTGAATATTCCTTTAGTGGTACCTTTTAGGGTTTTCTGGGGATATCCCTTATAAATAGGAAGATATAGGGAACAAAAAGGGGCTTCACTTTTCTGATAAGATACATATTGTAAAGGGTTGACTATCAAGAATATTCTAAAAATCCTGTCTTGTCTGTTGATTCCATTGTTCAATATACCTCTCTTATTCACAAGATCCAAGGATTCCTTGTCTATCTTCATATTCAATTGCCACACGTTATTGTTAGAAGAAAGAATCACCCAACTCATCTAACATTTGGGTTACAAACTCCTTCTTATTACATTTAATGTCATTATCTACATTTATTGCATGTTTCGTTGTTACATTCATTGACAATCATTAAATGTTTACCTTGCATTCATTGATATTAGACACGGTCTCATCTCATCAATATATTCACACTTCAGATCTAGGAGCTTGTCACGACTCCAAATCCTAACCGGCCGTGATGGCGCCTATCGTGGAACTAGGCTAGCCAACACTCAAAATTTTCACATTTTTCTTTTCAAATATCTCAATTTATTTTCAACGATTGATAATACGCATATAAATTTTGAAATCTTTAAACAAAACAATCAAGCTAACAGTCTACAACCGTCCCCAAGACCCGGAGTCAACATGTCATGAGTATCTACGAAATATACTAACTCTGCTATTGTCATAGACAAAGTCTAGGAATGATATATTAATACTAAATAAGGAAGGGAAATGGAGAAGCTGCGGACGCTGAACAACTATCTCGAAATCCCGTAAGCTGCGGATAACGAACTCGGACGACTACTGCTTCGAATCAATACCTGGATCTGCACACAGAGGTGCAGGGAGTAATGATGAGTACGCCAACTAAGTAGTAATGAAAATAAATCACAGTCTGAGAAATAAGAAACACACAGCACAAATACACCAATTCACAAAAACAGTAAGTCACCAAGTCACCATAAGTATTCATTAAATACATAAGTTCAAAAACCAATTTCCAGAAATCCTTTGAAACAAGTATAATTTCAATATATCTCAGTAAAATTCTTAGTAAAAATCAGTTTGAAAACGAAGTGAATCATAGTTCAAAACTCAGTAAAATCATCGTAAATCTGCCCCTCGGGCCAAAATCATTTCTCATAACAATCTCAGTATCAACCCATCAGGCAACCTCACAGTAACTCAATATTAGCCAGTCAGGCAACCTCATAGTCACTCAGTATCAGCCCATCTGGCAACCTCACAGTCACTCAATATTAGCCCATCAGACAACCTCACAGTCACTCTATATTAGCCCATCAGGAAACCTCGCAATCACTCAGTATCAGCCCCGCGGGCAACATCACTCATTAGATGCCTGCGCTCACTGGGGGGGTGTACAGACTCCGGACGGGATCCTACAGCCCAAGCGCTATAACAAGCCACATCATGGCATAAATAACTCACAATATAGGCCCACAACCTCACTCATATCATAACATCCTCACAGTATAGGCCCCCAGTCTCACTCAGTCAGACACTCTCAACTTGCCCTTCAGGCCATAAATATACCGGGTTCTCGACCCAAAACATTGTTTCAATTTCAAGAAATATTATAAAAATACTCTGAGTGTCAAAACAATTATCAAGAAAAGACTGAGTGAAAATCATAACATATCAAGTGAGGAAAAATAGTAAAAACAGCCCCCAAGGGGTAAACAGATCGGCACTAGGCTCCAAACATGGCTTACGGCCCAAATTATATCAAATATATATCAATACTATTAAGCATATGCTTAAAATCGGTTTCGCAATTCAATAGCTGCCTAAATAGGGAATATATTTCCAAAGTTCCAATCTTTGCATTCCAAAACCCGTGAAAGGGTGCAGAGTCCGGGGTTTCATACCCTCAGGACAGGATTTAAAGACATTACTTACCTCAAACAAGCCCGAAAACTATTCCGCAATACGCTTGGCTCTCGAATCAACTCCCGAGTGCTCCAAATCTACCAAGTTCGGATTTTTATCATCAAATTATGCTTAAGGAATAAATTCCAATTGAAAAATACCAATTTTAGCTCAAAACCCGAAATTTGCTAAACCCCGACCCCCGGGCCCGCATCTCGGAACTGAGAAATGTTTATACAAAAATATTCTTCGTCATCTCACGAGTCCGTACATATAAAGAACGTGAAAATCGGAGTTCGTTTGACCCCTCAAATCGACCCTTAAAGGTCTCATAATCTCAAGCCCTAACTCCCCTTTTTCTACTGATTTTCATGAATTAAACACTGAGATTATGTTCCTTAATCACCTATAATCAAGTTTTAAGGTCCGAAATACTTACCTCTATGAAGAACACTGATTTTCCCTCTTCAAAATCGCCTCAAAAGCTCTCTTTCCGTACAAAAATGGTGTAAAAATATGTTAGGGTCGCAGAGGGTTTTTAATATAACTGCCCAGATTTTTCAATAAAATACCCTGTGCATTCGCACTCTCCCAAGCGCGTACCACTCCCTCACGCGATCGCAGCAGTGTGCACGCGATCGCACAGTGCACCAGCTACCCTTTTCCCCAAGCGCCAAGACCCTTGTGCGATCGCACACAAGCCCCTGCGATCGCACTGCCTCCTCTCTCTCCACTCTGCGATCGCAACCATACACCTGCGGTCGCACAGAGTAATTTCTCTGGGCCTCATCAATTAACCTGTGCGGTCGCATTCAATCCCCTGCGATCGCGCAGAAGGATTTCCCACCTGCAACACTCCAGCAAAATGACATATTTTTCAAGTTCGGAAATGTCCGTTAATCACCCGAAATCAATACCGAGCCCCTCGGGACCTCAACCAATTATACCAACACGTCATAAATGATCATTCAAACTTAGTTTCACTCTCAAAACACTAAAAATAATATCGAAAGACCAAAATCACATCGGATTCAAGCCTAAAAACTTTAAAATTTCTAAAATCCACCAACGATGCCGAAACTATCCAGAACAACTCCGATTGACCTGCAATTTTGCGGACATATTCAAAATGACATTACGAACCTGTTCAGACTGTCGGAATTCCATTCCGACCCCGATAGCCTATTTTTCACTACCGACCGGAAATCACCAAAAACTAACTTTCGTCAATTCAAGCCTAATTCTACACCGGACATCACAAAAATATTCCGAACACACTCCTAAGTCCCAAATCACCTAACGAAGCTATACGAGCCATAAAATCCGCATTCCGAGGTCATTTACCAATAAGTCAACTCTCAGTTGACTTTTCCAACTTTAAGGCTATTTTTAAAGACTAAGTGACTAATTTCTCATTATAACCATTCCGATTTCAAGCTACCAACTCTAACACATCAATAACAGTATAACCAACCTATGACAAGTCAATAACAGTAATTATAATACAAATTCTACGGAACGACCGGCCGGTCGTTACAGAGTTATTACATTTAACTAGGATTCATCCATTATTTTTTCATTAATTAGTTTAACAAAAAGGCTTAAAACTTTTTGGTCAAACAACAATTGTTGATCCAAAAAAATGCTTCGTGCTTCCTTAGTGATTCAGTCTCCCCTTCTACTTGTTAATCTCTTTCATACAAAGCTAGATGAATCTCTTCTTCCTTAGTAATAACGAGATTAAATTATAGAAAAATGGATGTTCTTCTTCCTCCTTAACTTAGAACTGAAAATCATGCAAAATCTGCTCAGAATCTTCACCAAATTGCCCAAAAATATAGATATAAGATCCTTTAATATTTTTAATTATTTTCCACAACGCTCAGTCAACATCGAATCCAATTTCGAAAACCTAAATTTTGAACTCGAAGCTTTGAAATTTTGTTGACGACAAAAAGCTCTTCTTCAAGTTTTGCCACTCCAAATCAATGGGATAACACAGAAAGGACTTGGGAATTGTTGCGGAATCCGATTATATAGAGAGTGATTAAATCACAACTACTATATCTAAAGGTAGCTAATAAATAGTAAATGAGATAATAATAAAAGGAACACAAGAAATTAACGAGGTTTGGCAAAATTTGATTTTTGCCTAGTCCTCGGACACAATCAACTCAAACTTTATTTCACTCCAAAAATACAAGTGAAATACTACAAGAGAGAAAGAAGATTCAAATGCCTTAGGAGATAATAAGGCACGTGAGAGATGTTTACAAATGAACAAAACCCTTGCTATTTATAGAAGGGAAATTGCCTTAATAATGTCATGCATGACATCACATTAAGTGTGATCATGCAATGTAAATGCATGAAAATGCATCTACCAATTTCTTCCAAAAAAGAGGCTTCAAATGTTCACACTAGTTCAATTAATCTTGTCATCAAATTCAACAAATCTCCACCTTGGCAAGATTCCACCTTTTTAATTTTCTCTCACTGATAAATTTTGATTGTGTCTTCAACTTCAATCTTCAAGGTTCAACAATGTTGGTCAAGTTCAAACAATGTTGAAACTTGATCGCAGTCACTACTTTTGTTAGCATATCGACAGAGTTGTCTGTAGTCTGAATTTTCTGTATCATGACTCCACCTTCTTCTATAATATCTCGTATAAAGTGATATCGAACATCAATGTGCTTCATCCTTGCATGATAAACTTGGTTCTTTGCTAATTGGATAGCACTCTGACTATCACAAAATAGTGTGATGCTTTCTTGACCAATACCAAGCTATCTAAGCAACCCTTGAAGCCAAATTGCCTCCTTTATAGCCTCCGTAATTTCCATGTACTCAGCCCCATTAGTAGACAAAGCAACCGTTGACTGTAAAGTAGACTTCCAACTAATTGGTGCATTTGCAAAAGTGAAAACATAACAGTAATTGATCTACACTTGTCCAAATCACCCGCATAATCCGAATCACAATATCCAATCAGATACTGACCTTCCTGCTCAAAAATCAATCCAGCATCTAAAGTATTACAAATGTACCATAGAATCCATTTCACAGCTTGCCAATGCTCATTTCCTAGATCATGCATATACCTGCTTACAACTCCTATAGCATGTGAAATATCAGGTCTTGTGCAAACCATTGCATACATCAAGCTACCAACGATATTCGCATATGGCACTCCTGACATATACTCCCATTCAGCTTCATTCTTCGGCAACATAGCAACACTAAGCTTAAAGTGAGGAGCAAAAGGAGTGCTAACCGACTTCGTGTTGTTATTCATGCCAAATCGATCGATTACTCTCTTGAAGTATTCTTTCTGAGATAGATAGAGTTTCTTTAAATGTCTATCTCTTTTTATCTCCATGCCAAGAATTTTCTTCGCCTCACCCAAATCCTTCATCTCAAACTCCTTTCTTAGTTCACCGCACCAATTATTGCGAAAGCCGATTATATAGAGAGTGATTAAATCACAACTACTATATATAAAGGCAACTAATAAATAGTAAATGAGATAATAATAAAAGAAACACAAGAAATTAACGAGGTTCGGTAAAATTTGATTTTTGCCTAGCCTCAGACACAATCAACTCAAATTTTTTTCTTGGTTGAATATTCAACTTCTCAATTTCCTCTTCACTTTTAGAAGCTATAAACATATCATCAACGTATAGGAGAAGATATATGAAATATTCGTCTTCAAGCTTGCGCAAATACACACAGTGATCGTATTTGCTTCTTTTGTACTTCTGCCGCAACATAAACTTGTCAAATCGCGTGTCCATTGTCTGGAATATTGTTTCAATCAGTACAACAATTTTTCAAGTTTGCACACCATATTTTCCTTTCCAACAACTTTGAATCCTTCTGGACGAGTCATATAGATTTTCTCTTCCAAGTCTCCATGTAAAAATACAGTTTTTACATCTAACTGAACTAGTTCCAAATTCAACTATGTTACCAAAGCCAACAAAACTCTAATGGAGGAGTGTTTTACAACTAGAAAAAATACCTCATTGTAATCAATTCCCTCCTTTTGAGCGTACCCTTTGGCCACCAATCTTGCTTTTTAGCGAACATCTTCTTGGTTAGGAAATACTTCTTTCTTTGCAAATACCCATTTGCACCCAATTGCTTTCTTGCCCTTCGGGAGATTGGCCAATTTCCATGTGTGATTCTGAAGAAGGGACTGCATTTCTCCATTCATGGAATTCCTCCACTTATCTTCTTCTGAACTTTGGATTGCGTCTTTATAAGTGGTAGGAACACCATTAGCTACAATTGAGGCCGCACAAGCCACCGTCTCTATGAGACGAACATGTTTATTTATTGTTCTTTTTGGCTTGCTGGTTTCTATTGAGTCAAGTTGTTGTTGAGGTTTCTGAGTTGGAATCTCCCCCTCTATTGGCTCTACTTCCAGAGGAAAATCTTTTGTTGTTTCCTCATTTTCTCCCTGTGTTGGAAAAATTAATTTTCCCTCAAACTCCACATGCTTTGAAGCACCATCAATTTATTTGACATCTTCAACTGTCACCTTATCTGTTATGGCAGATTCATCAAAGGTAACATCTCTGCTGAATATAATTTTCTTTGTCTCTGGACACCATAAGCGGTATCCTTTGACTCCAGAAGTAATCCCCATAAATATAGCCTTCTTTGCTCTCGGATCCAATTTTGACTCTTTCACATAATAGTATGCAATTGAGCCAAATACATGCAAAAAGTTATAATCTTCAGTAGGTTTTCCATACCATTTTTCAAATGGTGTCTTGCCTCCAATAGCGACAGATGGTAGACGATTAATGAGGTGGCATGCATATGTAATTGCCTCAGCCCAAAATTCTTTGCCCAAGCCAGCATTGGACAACATACACCGTACCTTCTCCAGCAAGGTCCGGTTCATACGTTCTGCCACTCCATTTTGTTGTGGTATATGTCTGACAGTGAAGTGTCGGGCGATGCCATCATTTTCACAGACCTTATTGAAATGATCATTTTTGTGTTCACCTCCATTGTCTGTGTGAATACACTTGATCCTCCTGCCTGTTTGATTCTCCACCATCGTCTTCCATTTGAGAAAAATTCCCAACACTTCATCTTTCCTCTTCATTGTATACACCCACACTCTTCGGGAAAAATCATCAACAAAGGTTATAAAATAGTGCTTCCCACCCAAAGAAGGTATTTTGGAAGAACCCCAAACATCAGAGTGTACATAATCCAAAATGCCTTCAGTATTATGGATCGATGTACCAACTTTAACCCTTGTTTGTTTCCCTTTGACACAATGCTCGCAAAACTCCAAGTTGCAAGTCTTTACTCCTTTTAACAATCCTTGATCTGATAGAGTTTTCAAGGATTTTCCTCCAGGGCCCTAAGCGCATGTGCCATAGCCTGGTTGCTTCTGCCTCTTTGTCGTCACTGGATGTCAGTGCCGCTATCCAAATAATTGTACTACCGTGATAGTGGTACATGTTATTGTTCTTACGATTGGCCTTCATTACCACTAGTTCACCAGAGCATATTCTCATCACTCCATTTTCTGAAATGATTTTGAACCCTTGGATTCTAGGGTTCCCATAGAGATGAGATTCTTCTTCAAATCCGCTCGAACATCTGTTAATGTTCTGATCATTCCATCATAGTTCCTTAATCGTATTGAACCAATGCCATATGAGGTAAGATGTATGTTATCCGCTGTGTGGACGACTCCATATTCTCCTTCTTGAAAATCCACGAACCAGTCTCTGTTGGGACACATATGATAGCTACAAGCTGAATCCAGCAACCATATGTCACATGGTTTGAATGGCTCAGTTGTAACTAGTGAGAAATCAGAGTCGTCACAATCAGCTACATTTGAATCCATGTCAGCCTTCCCATTGTTAGTTTTGGCCTTGTTTTTCAACTTAGGACAGTCTTTCTTCTAGTGCCCCTTTTCTCGGCAAAAGGCACATTCATCTTTGCTGGGTCTGGATCTTGACTTGGATCTTCCTTTCTTCGTTCTCATATGATTTTGAGAACGACCTCTCACGACCAATGCTTCTGCTTCTCCGCCCTTTGTTTTTCTCTCTTTCTTTGTTCATAGTTGTACAAAGCCGAACAAACTTCTCTGAGAGAAACTTCGTCATTTCCATGGAGTAGAGTAGTTTCAAGGTGCTCGTACTCATTAGGAAGCGACCCCAACAACATCAAGTCCAAGTCACCATCATCAAAAGTTGCATCCATATTTTGCAAATTTGTGACCAACTTATTGAAACTAGTGATATGTTCTTTTATTGTGGTACCAGGAACATAGGTGAAGCGAAACTGTTTTTTTTCATGTATAATTATTTTGACTGTTTTTCTTCAAAATTTATCCTCCAGTGCTTTCCATAATTTACTTGCAGAAGTTTCCTTTGTGTATGGATATTTCTGCTCTCTAGCAAGGTAGGATCGAATGGTACCGTAAGCAACACAATTGATAATTTTCCAATCTTCTTCTCCAATAACATCTGGTTTCCTTTCTTCAATGGCAAGATCTAGCCCTTGTTGAAAAAGAACATCTAGAACCTCACCTTGCCTCATCCCAAAATGTTCTGACCCGTCAAAAATTTCTACCGCAAATTTCGCATTTGACACAATTCTTGTCATTAGCGAAGATGCCAACGATGACGTATTATTGACACTTGATGTAGATTCTTCTTGTTTATTATCTCTCATTTTTGCTATAGATACTATTTATTTGCTGACAGTACAGAACACCAAAGTAATTCTTTTCTGATGTGGAACTTCAGACTATGCTGCAACCACAGAGCATACTAAGATAGAACCTTGACTCTGATACCAATTGTTACGGAAGCCGATTATATAGAGAGTGATTAAATCACAACTACTATATCTAAAGGTAGCTAATAATAGTAAATGAGATAATAATAAAAGAGCACAAGAAATTAACGAGGTTCGGCAAAATTTGATTTTTGGCTAGTCCTCGGATACAAACAACTCAAACTTTATTTCACTCCAAAAATACAAGTGAAATACTACAAGAGAGAGAAAAGATTCAAATGCCTTAGGAGATAAGAAGGCAAGTGAGAGATGTTTACAAATGAACAAAACCCTTGGTATTTATAGAAGGGAAATTGCCTTAATAATGTCATGCATGACATCACATTAAGTGTGATCATGCAATGTATATGCTTGAAAATGCATCTACCATTTTTTTCCAAAAAAGAGGCTTCAAATGTTCACACTAGTTCAATTAATCTTGTCATCAAATTCAACAGGAATATCCATATCACCAGTCCCTCTGTTATAATTTAAATGACACACTTTTCTTATTAGTCCGTTTAAAAAAGAGCGACACATTTTTATATTTCAAAACAATTTAACTTAAACTTTTTATTTTCATTTTTTACCCTTAACTATAAGCTTTTATAGCTACAAAAAAGC
Source organism: Nicotiana undulata (assembly GCA_005239495.1). Classification (NCBI taxonomy): domain Eukaryota; kingdom Viridiplantae; phylum Streptophyta; class Magnoliopsida; order Solanales; family Solanaceae; genus Nicotiana; species Nicotiana undulata. Next base: position 83,180 of record ML253113.1, on the reverse strand, counting down.
ATTTCAAAAATCTTTTTTCTCTTAAAATTTGTGCCTAGTCGAACTACATCATCTAAATTAAAAGGAGAGAGTATTGCAACTCCCTAGATCTGGTACCAATAAGCAGCTAGAACATCCAACTTGCATGTAGTTTTGCACACAAAATTATTATTTTATACTCCTGGTATAGAACTTGCAAACTTATATTATGTATTTTGTATATTGTTGTATGTATTTGTATGTGTGTGATATATTAGACATACAAATAACATACACATGACAACATGCATACAACTTATTTATACAATTTTAATCTTCTTCTTTTTCGAGTTTCAATCTAAAATTTCATCTATAATACACTCTAAAGTTAGTCGGTAGTCTCCCTCAAAATCGAAACGTATACTCTAACAGATATTCTCAATCATTTGTAAGAACACCTAACTCAAACAAACCACAAAATTTATAAAACTCAAATTTTGAATTCAAAGCTTTGAAACTTTTTAATGGTTGTCAATGATGAACTCTTCGCGACTGCAATTTTAGAGATAATATCGATAGATTTGTAGAGAGAGAGAGAGAGAAAGAGAGGGAGAGAGAGAAAGAGAGAGAGATATATTTGTGTTGATTGGTATGGAAGAGAAAGAAACATTTTCAAATCTTTTTTAAAATTGGATAAAAAATATAGTAGGCGTTTGGCCATGCATTCCAATTTTTTTTTTTAATTTTGGAATTTCAATTGAAGATGAAGTTTGTGTTTGGTTATAATATTTGCAACATATTTGGATGTTTTTTTTTCTTTTCAAAATCATGAAACATGATTTATACCCCACAACTTGTAAAATATATCAAAACCACCACAATTTGATTATCCTACTTGAAATAAATAATCAAAATGCTATTGTTCAACTGTTACCATATTCTACTTTATTGCAATACATAAAAGATGCAAAATCAATATCACGTTTTCTAATTGTACTAATACACAGAGAAGGAATTTAAGCCAAAAACAACATGAATATGAACAAGTTCTTTTTTAATATTGGGTATATCAAGAACTCAATAAAACCTACCTATTTAAAAGATAAAATAAAAACAAAAGATGGATTAATTGGCTGCTTGCATTACCAAAAACTTTAAAAGACCTGCGCATTTTGTGTTTCTGTGGTAGTTGTAAGTTAATAGTTGCTGGGGTCATTGTATAAATTTTAAAAGTATATGGTAAATTTATAAAATTAAAAACTAGTGAAAATGTATTTTCAATTGAAAAACTGGTAAGAACCAATTTTTCGAATTTGAAAATGCATTTTCAAGTGAAATTGAAAAAAAAAGGTTGAATTTGATAACCAAACATTATTTTCAATTATTTTTTTGAAAAAAAGTAAAAATTTCGTATGTCCAAACGAACTCATAATGTTAGGGACTTTGTATAACTGATAGACGTGAGGGTGAGAGGGGGAGGGATAGCATTTACAGCCTAACTTTAAGCAATTAATTCTTCTTTTATCATATTTTTGTATATAAATAGTAAACAAATATACACAATGTAATTTTTATAGAACCTAAAAGTGGTAAATATTTGTCTAAAGAAGTATATTTATGTAAAAATTCATAAATTTAATATTAAAAACCTTAAAATTGAATACATATAATTTAAATCATGAATTAACAAAATTATTCACTTAAATGAGTGGTAATCAGACTTCCATGTTTTACTTAATTTTCACTCGTTATATAAAAAATTAAACTTTATGTCAATTGAATCCTAACAAATTATGACATTAAATTGTTTCCAAGAAACTAAAGAAGTACTTTGTTCTTTCGTTTGGCAGAAGAAGATGGAAAGGAAGAGGGGTTGGGGCGTTGGGGAAGATGACTGAGGGGAGGGGAGGGGTGGGGTGGGTTGGGATTCATCTTTTTCTTTTATTCTTTTTCTTTTATCAAAGGTATTTTTTATTTTTTAATAAACTAACGTGCCTCCATCTTATTGGTTACTCTGGCGTGTGAATTTTATGCATCTATTACGTTTGGCTGCGTATAAATTTTGTGTCTAAATGGCACATTCAAGGTATAATTAGAGTGTTCAAAGAACTTAAAATGAAGTGTCAAAGTGAAAAGCGAGGACAATTTTAAGAGACCGTACATGTATTGACCAAAAAGAAACGGAAGATTATTGTAGTTTATTGTCCCCACATGGGCCACTACACGACCACTCAATTCACTTATCCCACAACCCCCCCCCCCTC
>ML253113.1:32888-80682 GCA_005239495.1 Nicotiana undulata | reverse complement strand
CCCCCCCCCCCTCCCCCCCAAAAAAGAAGAAGTAGAAGAAGAGAAATACTATAAAATATTCGGGAGGGCAGAAAACAAGTCATCATCATCTTCAATTCTTCATCACCGGTCACCCAGCTTTGCTTTGAAGTTTGACTTGCTTAGCTCCAAAAACCAAATAAATATCCCTAATATTCCTTTAATTATAATAAACAAATACTTAACCCGTCATCACGACATCGTTCCCTTATCTTCTCGTTATCGATTTTCAATTATGCCCTCGTCCCGGTTCCCCTTCCACCACTATAGTCTGGTTGGTCAAACTTTTCCAAACTGAAATATATTTATTTCTTAAAAAAAGTATTTTTTTCAATATTAAAATATTTGGTCAAACTTTTAAAAGAAAAAATAAGTGCTTTTGAGTTGTAACGGTAACAAATTTTAGAGAAGTTCTTCTTGTAAGTACTTTTAAAAAAAATAGTTTCAGAAAAAATAGTTATAAATATTTTTAAAAATTTAGCCAAACACTAATTGTTGCTTAAAAATATTTTTAAAATTAAATAGGCAAATACAAAATAAAAAATAAAATTTGTCCAAATAAGGTGATTTTCGAGCTTAGGCCAAAATAAAAATCTATCCTATTCTGGTGGAGTAATATCTTTTTCCTCACGTTCACATGGTCCATTCTATCTTGTCCCAAAAAGAAAAAAGCGTAAAAAGACAGAAGACCGCCGATGGGTGCAACCACTGTAATCGCCGATTCCGAATCCACCACATCTCTACTACCTCCTTCCTCTAATCCTAAAATTCCAAAGGACACATTCCACATAGCCTATATCATTTACTTCACTCTCGGCACCGGTTACCTTCTCCCATGGAACGCATTCATCACCGCCGTCGATTACTTCTCTTACCTTTACCCAGACGTTATGGTCGACCGTATCTTCGCCATTGTTTACATGATCATCGGCTTTATTTGCTTGCTCTTCATTGTCGCTTTTGCTAATAAAACCACTGCTTTTGTGCGGATTAATGTCGGCATGTTTCTATTCGTTGTCGCTCTTGTTACGGTGCCCTTGATGGATGTGTTTTATGTTAAGGGGACTATTGGAGTGTATAGTGGATTCTATGTTACCGTCGGATTGGTTGGGCTTTGCGGGATTGCTGATGCCTTGGTTCAAGGTGGAGTAATTGGGGCAGCCGGTGAGTTGCCGGACAGGTACATGCAGGCTACCGTCGCCGGAACTGCTGCTTCCGGTATACTAACTATTCCTCATTTTGCTCGTTGACTTTTCTGGCTTTTTCAATGGATAATTTTGAATCTGATGTTAATTGTTAAGAGTACATCTTTTTTGTGATTTTGTTTGATGATTTGTTTAGTTTTTCAAACTCAGCAAAAATACTCTCTTCCATTTTATGTGCCTTCTCAAACAAGCCGCAGAAATTTTTGTTAGTATAAATCACTCATTAAGGGTAAAATATAAAAATTAAAGTTAATTGTTTCCAGATATATAGAAATGTGTTATTCTTTTTTGGAACATATTAAAAAGGATAGAGTGTCAGCATAAATTGTGACAGAAGGAATACTGTGTACAAGGATAAAGTTTGGTTGCTTTTCTTTGGGTTAATTTGGGATTGAGGCTTAGTTGATACTAAAGTTATAGTTGATGCAACTCAATTTTTACTATGACCTGGGTCTTGTTCTTAGTGGGTGTTACTCATGTTAAAGCTACACTAGATATTCAAACAGTTTTCAGAGAAATTATCTGCCCATGAGTCAACCTGATGCATTCACTAGTTTTATAAATGAACTTTGTTCTCTCAACTGTTTAGAATTTGGGGGACTTTAAGATCTTCTCCCTGAATATTGCTATCTGCAAAAGCTGCAACAACTTGTGTTTCTAATTGTCCAACCTGTTATCTAGGCATGCAGATGATCTCTATCGATTGAATTAAAATCTCATAGTCCCACATTATCTTCACCCTAGATTTTGTTTTTGTTAAAACTGTAGCATCTGTTATAGTCCAAATAGTTGATGTAGGCAGACCCAGCTAACATTTCAGACTTTTTAGGTGACGTAGTGCTCGTTTTTCAATCTCTATGTAATTTGTCTCAGTGATCTGATACCATTAGTTTGTCATGGTGATAGATGAACAATTTTCTCACGACTTTGTAAACTCAACTCGTATTCGACTCATCCCCAAAAAGACAAAATGCCTCAACTCACATACCAATTGAATCCAAATTTTCGAGCTGCTTGGGACTTTCTTCAGTCCCAGAATTTGATGACTCGACGTCAATCTGAGCTTTTCTTGGGAGTCAATCCCCATTAACTTTTATATATTGGATGAAAGACCTCAGTGGATCTCTTTTATTGCACGGTGTCGTGCTTCTTTTAAGCAATTGATGTTTGCTATTATCTCTGGTGCATTCTGCAAACACACTGACTGGAGTAATCTTTGTGATTGATATAAGGCGGATTGATTAAGTAACTACCAATATCAGTCACACGAGGAATTTAGGTGTTTAGCGCAGTGTTCCCTATGATGACCTTATCAAATATGAATAGATGAATTTCATTTACCTATCCATGTGTCAATTGATCTTTCTAAAAAAAACCAGGAATGTCTATTGCTTCTCTTTTTGGTGGAAGATGGTATGCAATAAACAAAAACATAGTGCTAGCTCCTCAAAAAATAAAAATAGAAGTAATTCTAACTAGTGCTCAGCAAAAATATTATCTCTTGTTAGGCATTTGTGGGCTCCTTCTTGTAGCATTGTCAATCTGGAAGATATTGCATGCTAAGCTGACATAGACTTTCAGATAAATCCCCAGATAAACATGAGACATGATCTCAAAACAAAACCAAGATAGTAGCTGGAACAGTGAACAATGATGTCGAACGGTCATCAGAAAAAAAAAGAGTGATGATCATGATGCTAGAAGTCACTAGAAAGAGGCCAGACTAATACAATTGTGGGAAAAAAAAAACTCTTTACAACGCATGTGACATAAGGCTGCCTACGGTTAAACTACTGGGTTTTAACAATAGAGCCATGTGAAAAGAGAGAATACCGGGAAAAAACGTTTTATTTTGATTGGTTATAAGCAATATACAAGAAGCTCCTTATATAGAAGTTTAGACTGTTAGAGAAAAAGGAAAGTACAGACTACATGAGTTGGGAAAGTAATTAAATTATTCCATACTATTAACCTAAACATATAGATTGAATCTAGAACAGAACATTGTAAATATAACTGCCTAAGTCTCTTGGCTTTTAACATTTGTTTTCTTACTCTTTTCTGTCCAATCAGCTCTTTAAGATCAGTGAGTTGGGATGTAGTCATGTAGCAATCTTAAGATTCTTGTTCTGTTTTGCAGGTGTCCTAGTTTCATTGCTGAGAATTTTAACCAAAGCTGTATATCCACAAGATGCTCAAGGGCTGAGAAGGAGTGCTAACCTTTATTTCATTTTCAGCATTACTGTGATGATTTTGTGCATAGTCTTTTACAATGTGGCACATAGGCTTCCAGTAATTAAATACTACAATGATCTTAAAATTCAGGCTGTGAATGAGGAGAAAGAGGATAAGGGTGACTTAACTCCGGAATTATGGCGATCAACTTTGGACATTGTTGGGACAGTAAAATGGTATGGGTTAGGCATCCTCAGCATTTATGTGGTCACTTTGTGTATATTTCCAGGATATATCACAGAAGACGTGCATTCTCAACTGCTGAAGGATTGGTATCCGATCATGCTGATTACTGGTTACAATGTGTTTGATCTGGTTGGGAAGTCTCTGACTCCTATATTATTTCTTGATAATGCCAAGGTTGCTATTGGTGCCTGCTTCGCGAGGCTGTTGTTTTTGCCTCTATTCTATGGTTGCTTACATGGGCCTAAATTCTTCAGGACGGAGTTTCCTGTGACAATACTAACCTGTCTACTGGGATTAACTAATGGCTACCTGACTAGTTTGCTAATGATGTTGGGTCCAAAAACTGTCCAACTGCAAAAAGCAGAGATAGCTGGGACCGTACTTGTTCTGTTCTTAGTGATGGGTCTGGCAATTGGTTCTGTTGTATCATGGTTCTGGGTTATATAGTTTATCAGCAGCTTGTAAGATATTGGTTTCCCTCAACCAATTGTCAGTGCAAAAGTTTCAAACTTCTCTCGCCATCCCAAATGTGTATCCTGACATGTTGTAACTTTAAACGCTGAATTGCATTTTTAATGTATATCTTTGGAAGTTACATATTTCTGCTGATAATTCTCCCCCCACACCCCCACACACACCATAATCAAAATAAAAGAAAATAAATAGTCGTAGGTCAAAAGGATGCTAGAGAAATTCAAATGAAGGGAAGAAATAACATATTGGTGCAAGGCGAGGTTCAGTTGAGCTTCAAATTTCATTCAGCCATTAGTTTTATATCTTCTTATTGTGTAGAAGAGCATATAGTTGTGGGTATTCTGAATGTTATAAGTTGCGTGTTCAAAGTTCAAAGTTATTATTGTTGCATTTTGGGTACTCTGTCCTCTGGGTTACTTGCATTAAAAGATCCCTGCTTAAGAGCTATTTGCCTTCCCTGAACCTGAAGTAGTGCTAATAGGGGAGAAATTCTTCTTCTTATCCTTTACTTCCGATTCCGAACATAGAATTCCAGTCTTCCTAAACTGCAAGGAAAATTAATTCGTTAGGCTGACGGCGATCCGACAGAATTGAAAGGACGCCCTGAGTTAAGAGAACAACAATCCAGAGTTTGGACACAGAAAGGAGCAACTTCAGATTCATTGAAAAGGTATTTTTGGGCGAGCAGTTCGGTTTGAGGTATTTTTGGATTTGGCGGCCTACAAGACTTGGTTGAACAAATCTTATTCTTCTACATGTTTACATAACGTTTTTTCCTTGTGTTCTTTGCTTATAGTTATTGTATTATTTATTATTTATTATGTTTGATCTTTTATTAGCTTACAAATTGATTTAGTGTCTTAGTACCCTTTTAATAATCATCGATAAATATAATTCTTTTGAATTTAATATATTTTATGCTATTATTCTCTTACTCGAAGCTCTTACATCATTTTAATCTATAAATGAATTTTTTAAGCATTTATTTAATTATTTAATTTATTTATGGTTAACAGTTCAAAGTATAATAGCCCGTTTGGCAAAGCTTCTAAAATCAGCTTATTTGGAGAAGTGCTTTTTTCAAAAGTACTTTTTAAAAAAGTGCTTTTGGTGAGAAGTAGTTTGTGTTTGGCTAATTAATTTGAAAAGCACTTTTAAGCAGTAATTAGTGTTTGGCCAAGCTTTTGAAAACTGCTTCTAAGTGTATTTTTCTCAAAAGTGCTTCTCAGAAAAGTGCTTTTGGAGAGAAGCTACTTTTTCTGCTTCTCCAAAACTGCTTCTGCTTCTCCTCAAAAACACTTTTTTCCATCCAAAAGCTTGGCCAAACACCTCAATTTTTGGCCAAAAGTGCTTTTGACCAGAAAAAATACTTTTGGCCCCAAAAAGAGCTTGGCCAAACAGGCTATAAGTATCTTCACTATCTCTATTTTTCTTTTTATACATTAGTTTAAAATTTTAATTAGTTTTTTCATTAATAGTTTACCTATAATTAAAATAATTTCACATTTTATTTTAAATTGTGACTTTGAATTAGTCTAAAATGTTAATACATAAGTTCTTTGATTATTATTTTGCAAATCTATTGTGTGCTTATAATTATTTTCTATTACATCCAATTAAATGTTTTTTATCTTTTAGCTTCAATATACAAATTTGGCTTTTAATTTTCGTAAGTAAAATTACCCACATATTTGGTATTTTTAAATTTTAATTTAGTAATCAATTTTTTGTAAATCTAGTAGATTTTAATTTCATTTTTCTCTCCATAGTTAGAGTGTACTCATTATAATTTCAAAAAAATTCTATTCTCAAGTTCAAATAGTCTTTTCCTTAATTTATAATAGTAAATTTTTAATTATCTTCCTTAATTTTGCTATTACGCTATCTACTATATAATTTTATCATATATTTATGTGGATTTAATTAACTTATAAATTTATTTAATAATATTATCCACTACTATCTTTTAATATAATATAGATAGATATATACCTTTTTTTAATCTTGAAAATAAATATTTTATTTTTTCAATTTTTACAATTTGTCAATAATATTTTTAAGTATAGTATAGTTACTTTATTTTATTTTTTAAACTAATTCATTGAATAAATAAATTCACATTATCTCTAATTTATTTCATTTATTTAATATTTAATATTTAATATTTTATATTTATCTATTAGACTTGAGTTATGTGGCCTAATCCACAACATGACCTTTCTTATCATAGTAAATAAACCTATTTATCTTAGCAAAAAATAAAATCATAGTAAATGAAAAATAATCTCACCTCAAACTTGAATAAGTTTTATCCTTCTTTTACTTATGATGAATTTTTTATTTTTAAAAAATCTTTTCTCTATTTGTTCCTTATTTTTCTATTGTATTATTCAATCCTTAATATGACTATATTATCACGTGATTTTTTATTAGCTTATTAAATTTAAGATTCATTTCTATCACATTCATACTAATATAATACAGATAAAAATTAAAAATTATTTCACTAGTAGCTTTGGCTTTATTGCTTATATTCCAAAATCTGATTTGTCTTATCATTTTTCGAAAAAACTTCTCTTCTCAGATTCAGATAGATATTATCTTTCTATGTTTTTTAAATTGGATGACATTTTCAGAAAATTATCCTATTCAAATTTAAACTAATCACACTCAATTAAAACTATTGAATTTTATTTTCTTATTTTTTTGAATAAATTATATCTAATTGTTGTATAATATTTTCACTATTATTTTATTTCTCTCGTAATATTTTAAAATATAAAAGTTATAAAATGGATTATTTGATTAGTGAATAGCTATTAAAATAGGAATTCTTATTTTTGGAAAGCTTTCAAAATCTACAAGAAATATGAGTCAATCTTAATTTATTTTTACCTTAAATTAAGTAGGCGTTTCGACATAAGAATTGTAAAGTTCGGAAAAATGTGAAAAAAATTTCAAGTGAAAATGGTATTTGAATTTTAGAGTTGTGTTTGGACATAAATTCTAGTTTGTGTTGTTTTTGAAGTTTTGTGAGTGATTTGAGTGAAAATTTTCAAAATGCATCTTCAAGTGAAAATTAGAAATTTTATGAACAAACGCTGATTTCGAAAAAAAGTGAAATTTTTTTTTGGAAAAATCTTCCATCAAATTTTATGTCCAAACGGTCACTAAATATGATCAATCTATTTTGTCTTAATCCTTATTATATTTGTCTAAATCTATTTAGATTATTTCTTAGAGGTGCCAAGTTACATTTTCTCAATACGCCACTTGGCTTAACCTCATGTTTCACTACTTCCCTTTTAATACAGTATAAATTAGCCATAGTTTTTAAAATTAATTAAAATTTAGCCACTTTGTCATGCGAAAATAAAATTCATACAAAAATAACCGTAGTTAAAATCCGGAATTTTTTTTTAGCATTATATGCTAGAATTTGAATTTCTTACTATGAAATTTAATGTCTTGGAATTCATAATGTGTTGGACTTCCAACTTAATATGTTTGAATATTATACGCAGGAATTCCGTAATCCAGCATGTTATACTAGTTTTTTTTCTGTGTTTTAGCTAACTATATTTTTGTTCAGATTTTATTTTCGCATTAAATAATTGTAATTTTTCCATTACTTTGCAAACATTGGTTATTTTTCAATTACTAGTCCAAAAACTTGCCATTTGATGAATTCAGATGCTATAGCCCATTTAATTTATTAGGTCCCAATCTATCATATATATATATATATATATTAACACATCCATAAGCTCAACATTAACATTCCCCTAATCAATGAGTACTCCATCCGTTTCATTTTATATGACTTTATTTGACTGAACATGTATAAGGAAGAAAGGAGACTTTTGTCACATACGAATTTGTGGTTTTAAACATGCTATGATATTTCTACTGCTATAAGAGCCATCCTTGAGGTTAAACTAAAAAGTATAAAGTTAAAAGAGTTTCCAAATCCTCAAAAATCTCCTTGGTGCAGTAATATCACCGAAGCTTTTCAGGATTTCTAACTGTCATGTGGTGCACCAAATATTTTCTTTGAATCACACAAATTCAGATTCATTTTCGAGTAGGCAGACAAGGAGGCAACAAAGTAACTTGAACACTATTAACTATAGGTGTTTTAGCTTCCACCTTAGAGATGACCTATGCAGTAGATGGCCAACTGCAGATGAGAGCTTCAGCAATTAAGCACCAACATGAAGACAACAATTTATCAGTCCATTATATTGCAATAAATCAGAATACACACTCAGTTAATACATTATTCTATAATTTGCTAGAGTAGACCTATCAGCTATACGATAAAGAATGTGCTTTACACTGCCAAAATAGAGATTATGATGACTTTGCAATTGTAGACAATCTTCTCTGATGATGCCTTGCCCTTCTCCTTCTCAAGGCCCACCTTTCTTTTATATCACGAATATCACCTACTTGGGATTCAAAAGAAGATTCCTCATTTACCTTCAAACCTTGGTAACCATCATTGTTGGAAGATCCTCTTATTCTAGCTGCTTCAGCAAGCAAGTCTGTTATAATCATCTCGGTCGTCTTGGTAGTTATTCCTCTAAGATACCAGGAAATGGGTGGAGGAGGTACAATAGCTGGTTGAATGAGTTGTTCCAAGCTAACCGTTGATCCAATCCTTCCTTTTCCTTTAGTGTACGAAATGTAATCCGCTAATGAATTAGGTCTGAAGGGATGACAAAGATCTTCATCAACAAGCAGGGGTTCCACTCTCCAGCAGCCTTCAAATCTTTTCATGAATCCAGTTTTCACTTGCCTGAACGTCATCTAAAAAAAAAAAAACCAAAAGTTGAGTACGTAGGAGAAATGCCAAAGGCTACAATTGATATTACAGATTGCAAAATTTCTTGGTTTAGGATAAAGTGAATAATCATGTAATCCTAGTTTTCTTTTCCATTGCAGCTTTACAAACTAGCATCAATTAGAAATATGGTGAACCACGATGTCAGGTTTGCTGTTAGATACTATCCAGTCAAACACTTCTTCAGCTTAGAACTGTGCTAGTATTAACAGTCAAAGGCTCAAATCTAAATTACTCGGAGTGGAAAGTGAGAATTTGCAATTCCATGCTGCATAAGGATACTGGTTCGCAATATATCAAGGTGAGACGAAAGGTTCCAAGTTGTGTGGTTACTTTTGTAAACTGCCAGCTGGTGTAACAGATTGGTATATATCAAGAACACACCTGATAGTTTTCCGGCATCAAACTTAATGCAGAAATTTACTGGATTATTGAAAGTTCAAAAACTACTGGCGAAGCTAATGGTTTCTCACCTTTTTCTGTTAATAAGTGATATAACAGAAAAATAGGCGGTGTGGTCGAACTTATGAAAACCTGGCAAATTAATTAGTGATCATGTCGGTCATTACTGTGTGATTTTCTCTGTTCTGGTCCACTAATACATGAACAGCTATAGTTCCTGACCACCAAAGAAATCTCCATATTGCGGCTTGCTCTAATTCCACCACTTGTCTTAAACCTTCATCAACCAACACCTTCCTTGATACTACTTCCTGATATATGTAGAAACTTTGCATCAGATTTAAGAAATGAAAAGGCACATAATCATATAGCTTAAGAGAAGAGAGTGATAGAAGAGATACAAAGGGGAAAAACTTTACTGCCCTCAGTACTACTTACGTTCAACAGATTGTGGTGAAATGAGGTTTTCCAATATCTTAATGAGATATCTTACCTTTATATTCTTGAAGACTCTTTTATTTTCAGGATCAGTTACAATGTCATACACAGTTTCGGGGGGCAGTCCAACATTAACTTTCACACACAGGTTGCACAGAGAACCTTTGGGTATGCTTACCTGCAAGGAGTTAACTTTACATTACCTTCTCCAAAACAAAAACAGAAAAAAGACGATCAAACATCACAAGCTCTACAATGTACATCACATGTGGTGGTCACGTCTCTGAATATCTGACCTCTTCAAACAAATATACAACACGAACAACTACGCTCATTCCCATGCCAGTTGGAGCTGGCTTAGGATTACTACTGACCTTGTCACTTCATTTCAGCTCATCTCAGTTCAATATTATACATATTAGAACAATAAAGTACTTCCTCAATCTCATTTTATGTGACATACTTTCTTATTTAATATTTTTTTAAAATTTAACTTTAAACTTCACATTTTACCCTAAATGACATAATTTTATACTCATAAATTTTTTTATAGCATGTTTTAGCCCACGAGTTTTCCAAGTCGGTCTTTGTTTCTTAAACTTCACGCCCAGTCAAACACCGTCACGTAAATTGGGACAAAGGGAGTATTAGAAGATCTTTGTATTTTCTACTAGCATATAAATCTCTAACAAGACTAAAAAGCTCCATAAAGCCATAGGACTAAAGTAAACATACCATGACAAAAACGTAATCCTAACTAATTGGTGTCATCTATATAGATCTTTATTTATTTTTTAAATATTTGCCCTAATCTTTTGCTAGATTTGCAGGGATTTGAAGAGATAGTAGGTCCTTAAAGGCAACTTCCTTCTATGTGGTTCTAAGTCCACTTCGTCCCCCATCAATACGTTCATTCACCGTGGTTTCACACTTGCGAATTGGTGCATCTGAAGGTCGATGTAGGACATCGTCAAACCATATAAAGAGACCTTCTCTTATTTTATACTCAATGTGTACTACTTGCACCTTCTATCGAATGCGATCATTTATACTCTTGTATGACAGCACAATTATCTTAGCATTTGCATCTCTGCCAAACTCATTTTGTGGATATGCTGGACTTAGCATCCCAACATTCCTCTCATATATCATTGTTGGTCTTACAACTTTTCTATAAAGCTTGCCTACTTTGGTAGGTATCCTTATATCACATAACACTAGGGTAGCACTTTTCCATTTCAACCATTCTAGTATATGATTCTATATGTAACATTTTCATCTACTATACCATCCTCCTGTAGCATTCTTAGGAAAAAACATAAACTACGAAATGATCAATCCTTTATGCTCCTCCTTTACTTCCTTGTGTGGTATAAAATTGGGATTATCTAGAGAAGATTAACATGGCCTCTGCATAAATGTAACATGCACAAGTCAAGAAACGGTCGAAAGTTTTTATTTATAAAAGAAGACTGAATAAGTTAATAGAAAGGAGATCTGTGGTGGAGATACGAGTTAATGGACCTAACAATAACGTTACAATATCTATTTGATGAAATTTATAGTAAATATCTATAGTAAATATCCATTTGATGAAATTTTCAAATTTGAAATGTTCGAATCATCCTTCTGAATACAGCACAAGAAACTAGGAGGTCATATCCCAATTAAGTGCTATGAGGGCCTAGCTTCAGCAGTCCATTCAATGTTGTCTTAAAGTGCAGCAATAGGAATTTGCACCCGACCAACAATTTGATTAAGTTTTTACCTTTATATCTGGGGGTTGATCAACCCAACTTGGATTTTCTTTCCAAGATTGTAATTGCTTCTCTTTGTCCACATCTATGACTGCAGATGCTCCCTTGTTATTACCTCCCATGATTGATGAGATTGATGTATCATGACGCATTTTCAGTCTTTTGAAATTTGACTACAGCAATGAAGAAAATTTGTGAATACATATTAAAATATACGCCAACAGGTAGAAACCATTTTGAAGAAGGAGGAACAAACCTTAACACATTCTTGGACCTTTTCTTGGAATTCTGAGAAAAAGGAATGGATCATTGGATGAGTCAATTTATTATGTACATTGCTCGTATTCTCCAGTATATCTGTGCTCTGACCCTCCGTTTTCATTGAGCGAATCGGGGCCTGCATAATTTGCAAGTATTAGTTTATGCAACATTTTTATATCAGCTCATATACAACAAAATGCTAAATGTTCCTACATTGAATTGAAAGTGCCTTAATTTGTATCATTGCTAAAAAACTGAGAAATATGACTTCTCCAATTAGTGGAATATGTATTTGCCTCACATACAAATATGGACTGTTATTGCAAGTATAACCAACTCTTGGAAACAGATTTTCTAAGACAGTGGAAGTCAATCAAAATTGTATTCTATATTCAAATAAGGAAAAGGGTCAAATTTGCCAGCAATTTTGCTCTCCCTTAGAATTTTGGTCTAATATTACCCCGTTGTTTGGAAGAAGTATCGTTTTAAGCCTTGACCCCCTAATAACTCTCCAACTCGAGGGTAATTCAATTCATAGTCAAAAGTTGAGTAGTAAGTTTTAAACATTGACATGTGATACATTCTCTCACAAACTTCTTATTTCCCTTATGGAGTTGGAAAAAATGGAACTTTTGGGATCAACATGCTCCTAAAGTGAAAGGGAACTGGATTAAGATCCCCTTTGGCCAAGCGGCCAAAAACTGCTTATTTTAAAAAGTACTTTCGTTCAAAAGTGCTTTTCGAAAAAGTACTTCTGGAAAATAATAGTTTGTGTTTGGCCAATTCATTTTAGAAGTGCTTTTTGCAATATTTGATAAGCAAATTGTGTTTGGTCAATCTTTTTAAAAAGTACTTCTGAGTATCGAATTGCAAAAAAGGACAGTAAATGTTCAATTTCAATATATATTAAAGATTCTAGTCAATATAAATATCGTTATCCAAAGAAATAATATTGGTATATGGTATTACTTATTCTTTACATGACGATTCAAACATATTAGTATACATCGTTTAGTATAAATTAAAAATCTACTCCATAAATCCTACATAAAAGAAGAGATATGTTAATAGTAGAGACATTATTTCAAAGAAAAATACGAGAAGAATAAAAAATGATGGAAATAAGACAAAGAAATGGATGGTAGAAACAAAAGAAGAAAAAGAACAAATTTAAACTAACGAGGGATAATTTGAGAAATATAATTTTTTGGTAAGAATATTTTGTCTTGAAAAAAATTAATTTTGTGCTTCTTGGAACAAGCTAGAATTTGTAGCTTCTTCTCAAAAGTAAAAAATAGCTTCTTGTGGCGCTCAAAAGCACTTCGCTGTTTTGGCCAAACACCTTTAATTTCCAAACAAGTACTATTTTTACTTACCTCGTTACTAAGTCATACCATGAAAGTTTGGGAGAAGGTGGTGGAAGGGAGGATACGGAGGGCTGTATCTATATCGGAAAACCAGTTCGGGTTTATACCGGGTCATTCTACTACGGAAGCTATCCACCTTATCAGGAGGTTGGTGTAACAATATAGGGATAGGAAGCGGGATTTGCATATGGTGTTTATTGACCTAGAGAAGGCATATGACAAGGTCCCCAGGGACGTCCTTTGGAGATTTTCTAAGACTGTGAGAGGTGACTCAAAGCCTTTTCCGGTGGTTATGGGGTTACACCAAGGATCTGCGCTCAGCCTGTCTTATTTGCCTTGGCGATGGACGCAGTGACACACCATATCCAAGGAGAGGTGCCATGGCGTATGTTGTGCGTTGATGATATAGTTCTGATTGATGAGACGCGAGGCGGCGTTAATGGGAGGCTGGAGGTATGAAGGCAGGCCCTGGAGTCTAAAGGTTTCAAGTTGAGTAGGACTAAGACGGAATATGTGGAATGTAAGTTCAGCGACGTGACAGGGGAAGCGGATGTGGAAGTCAGGCTTGACTCACAGGTAGTCACAGGTCATCCTCAAGAGAGAAAGTTTTAAGTACTTAGGGTCAATTATCCAGGGAGATAGGAGATCGACGGGATGTTACACACCGTATTGGGGTAGGGCAGATGAAATGGAGGTTAGCGTCTGGAGTCCTGTGTGACAAGAATGTGCCACTGACTTAGACCATCCATGTTGTATGGGGCTGAGTGTTGGCCAGTCAAGAATTCACATATCCAGAAGATGAAAGTAGCAGAAATGAGGATGTTGAGATGGATGTGTGGGCACACTAGGCTGGATAAGATTAAGAATGAAGATATTCGCGTGAGGGTGGGCGTGGCTCCGGTGGACGACAAGATGTGGGAAGCGCGACTTAGATAGTTCGGATACGTGTAGAGGAAAAGCCTAGATGCCCCGGTTAGGAGGTGTGAGCGGTTGGCTTTGGCAGGTACGAGAAGAGGTAGAGAGCGGCCTAAGAAGTATTGGGCCGAGGTGATCAAACAGGACATGACACGACTTCAGATTTTCGAGTACATGGCTCTTGATAGGAAGGTGTAGAGGTCGAGCAATAGGGTTGTAGGTTAAAGGGTAGTCGAGCGGTTTTCCTCTTTGTCCCAGTTTCCCTCTTTGTACCGACGAGTATGATAGTGTTTTGTCTAGCTATGCTAGCCATTTATGTTGTGTTTCACACTTTTGCATAATATTTGTGTTACTGTTTTTCATTTTATTTGTTGTCTCTCACGTTGCTGATATTATTTTTCGGGTTTTGTTGTCACAAATCTATTATCTCTGAGCCGAGGGTCTCTCGGAAACAGCCTCTCTACCCCTTCTGGGGTAGGGGTAAGGTCTGCGTATACTCTACCCTCCCCAGACCCCACTGGTGGGATTTTACTGGATTGTTGTTGTTGTTACTCTTTTGACAAAAAAGAAAAACTTTAGCTTCCTAGAAGCTTGGCCACACAGGCACTAAGGTCTTTGTGAGATAACCCTCAAGCAACTGAGTCCAATATGAATAACCTTATCCACACTACCCACGGCAGAAAAACACTGTTAAACCTATGTGAATTCCGAATAAGAAATGAATTGTCATCTAATCCTGTAAAAAATGAACTGTAGTAACCACACATTTTCAAGATAAGATTGAGAAAAAAGCAGCCAACATATAGCTTGAGGTGAAACTTGGATGATTTAAAGAGGAAATCAAGACCCAGCAAAATGTAAATACAAGTTAGGTAGTAATGATTAATAGCTGAAAACTCTAACAAAGAGAGAAGATTCACCTACTGCAAGGATTTGGATAGACGACGATGATTTGAGCAGCTGAATACTTGAACCTTATCAAGTTGAGAAATTGCCAAGAATCTGCATTTTGGTTTTCTATGTGAAATCAGATTGAGTTGCGTTTCCTTTTTGAGTTATTAAAATTCATTCTGCGTTTACTGTTCTTGGAGCACGTGAGCCATACGTTGAATATGCTAAAATCATTTCTCTACCTTTTTCTTATTAGGCGTTTGACCATAAGTTTTCCAACTACTTTGAGAATTTAAATATTTTGGAATTCATGTCAAAACGGGTCATTAATTTCCCTTTTCAGAATATTTTCCTATCTTTTATTGGAGTGGAGGGAATACAATGTTTTCTTTACATTACAATTTTGTAATGGACCTATCCGTTATGAATATTCCGTCACAAAAATGTATTTGTCTTGTTATAAATAGGCAAAATAAGACTGTCAATTATGACAATAAGCAAATACATAAACGAGACCAATTCATCATAGAAGCAATTTAAAAAGGTGAAATTTAGCTCAAGATGAGAGAGCACATATTTTGACATAAGGATCGATTTTTTCTATCTTCGAGAATTACGTAAAATAGTTGCATTAAGAAGGAATGTTAGGATTAGTGCACTTTTAATTGTATTCAACTTCTAGATTATTTAGAAAAAATTTAGCTAGTCAATCTAGAATAGAGCAAGTCTAAGGGCGTGTTTGGTACGAAGGAAAATGTTTTCCAATTTTCCCATGTTTGGTTGATTTAAATGATTTGGAAAATATTTTTCCTATCAAAAGAAGGGAAAACATTTTCCAAAACTCTTTCTCAAGCTTCCCCACATAGGGGTAGGCGTTTGGGCAGTTCAGATTGAATATGAAATTGCGGTTTGGATTTTTGGTTTTCGGATTGAAAAAATTACAATCCAAATCCAATCCAAATAATTTCGGATTGTATCGGGTTATTTAAGTTCGGTTTCGGATTAATCGGATTGGATTTTTCGGATTTTCGGTTCTGACTTTTAAGCCTATAAGTTGAGCTTATAGAAAACACTCGACATAAAAATAATCATTTAAATGAAGTAGAAAGATGGTAATCAAAAGATAGCTTTAGTTTTTGATATCTTCTCGACTCTATATAATGTCTCTTCAAGAAAAAAGGTCTCAAACATGCATACATCACACTGATTCAAATTATACTATTATAAATTAAAAGATTAACTAGGAAAGGTGACCTCAAAATTCAATCTTTAGTCAACTTTGGCCTTGACTCTTCACAAACGCACGTATGATGTGGTTGTGTGGGTGAGACGTGAGAGAAAAGAAAAATCCTATATTATATTTGATTTGGCAGAGAATCTCATATTGGACTTAGTAATTTGGATTGAATATACAGGCTAGTGTTTAATAGACATGATACTATTGGAGATTTAGATTTATTAGTATTAGGTATGTATATGGATAATGCCGTAATGGGCTAATGTCTAACTGGTAAGGCTAAATATAAGGTAAAAAATTTCGGATTTTCGGATATCCGAAATTTCGAAGTCCCAAATCCAAAATCCAAAATTTTTAAACATAAAATCCGAACTCCAATCCATAATCCAAAAATCCAAAGAGTTCGGATTTCGGGTTTGCCCAAACTATGCCCACCCCGCACACCTTATTCTTTACCCTCACCAACCCACCCACACCCACCCACCTAACCCCACCCCATGCCCTCTCTCCCAAAGGTTTTTTTTTGTCACCCCCCACCCCCGCAAAAAAAATATTTCTGTTTTTTTCCTGCACCCCTCTCCCCCGAAATAAATATTTTTTTAATATATTTTCAGTTTTACTTTTTTCATCTTTCGGTTTACAGGTTCAAAATTTTACAAGTTCCAAAGTTATGAGTTCAGAGGTTTATGTGTTTCGAATTTAACGGGTTTAGAAATTATAAAGTTTACGCGTTCGAAATTTCGCGACTTCGAAAGTTTTGCGGTTCAAGAGTTTATGAAATTTGTGGGTTCGGAAGGTTGTTGGTTCGAAAGTTTATGGCTTCATGTTTATTGTATCAAAATTATTTATGAATACTCTTGAGAAAATATTTTCCTTGATTTGCGTACAAAAGACCAGAAAATAAATAAAATTACTACTTATTTTCTAAGAAAACATTTTTGTTTATATCAAACACATCCTAAGTCCAGTCAAATATAGGGAGTAGTGAAGTTTGTTATATTTAGATGTAACTTCTGTTGTTTCAAGTTCTTATACACGCCTAGATTGCTGTTGAGAGTAGTTTAAATAGGAGAACTTGAATGCCCCACCTTGTAATTCCTCTATGCAATATAAATAAGATTTTCAGACAAAATTCCACTCCAAGGTCTGCTCTTTCTTAGGTCTCTTTAATAAATCTCCATACTTTAAGAGGAGGGAAGTAGTATAAAGTTGTTAGTGGAAAGACTTGAGCTTAAAAAATGAAATGAAGCTCCTCATTTCTCGAAATTTTGGCTATTTAAATGAAGTACCGCTCGATGTGGAACCCCTTACAGCATCAGACAATGGAACAGCAAGCCATTGAATGATTTATCATTTTAAGAATATCATCTGTAGATTTTAATGAGACGACAAAACATGTAACACACTATTATATATGTTCAACAAAGTCTCTACATAGGAGATAATCTCTTTCCTTCCTCTGATGACGGGACAGAAATGAGGATCATGATTTTGTAAACTAAACTATTGCCTTCAGGCTTTGTGGTGGAGATCAAAATCACACTCTTCACCATAGAATGACCACACTCGTCCCTCACCATTGCATCCATCACAGTTATAAAATAAGCACTTTGTACATAGGAGCTCATGCTCTGGAGAGCGTGATTCACATTCTCAGGCCACCCCTTTGCCATCTCCTCATACTCTGCCTCAATCTCCTCATACTCTGCCTCAATCTCCTTCACGCGCTCCTCTCTGAATGGATAACCATCAGCGCCATGACACATAACTAGATATGAATTGCGGCAAAAAAATCATCAAAGGAGGCCTGATCTCTGACACTAGATATGAATACAACTTCTAAAGCATCATCATCCGCTTTAATCTTGTCATATGCTTCTATAAGCTTTGGTAGGAAAGCACGGCACGGAGGACACCAGTGTGCAGAAAAGTAAAGATCAGACACTGGAATCTACAAAGAAAAATCTCTGATGACTGAATGTAATTGTGGGAAGGCAGGTAAAGACAGCAGAAGAAATGGGATGTAAGCTGTTTTGCAGTATGATTGGCAAATAAAAATGTTGGGATTAAAAGATTGGTGAATGGGAAATGGAGGGAAGAAACACGGCCCGGAATTCCTACCGTCGGGACCGTGATAAAACCTACACATGCTACACAAGCCAATGTTAGAGGTTATTTAGCCAATTCTTTACATTTAGATTATCAGTAAACAAGCTATAATAAAGCGAAAATATGTAAATAACAACTTTGATTGCATATTATTACTATCCAGAATTTGGAGTCACTAATCACGAACATACTAAGAATTTACTACAAGTATTTGTCTGAAAGAAAATACAATTGTTGTGAAATAAGAAAAAAAAAACAGTGAAGTATGGGGTATAGAAAGGGACGTAGGGGCTGTGGACGCCAACAAGACTATCTTGGGTCTCTTAGCAATGAAGCCTACAACCAACCTCTCGATCACCCCGAACCTGCTCCAAAATCTACACAGAAAGTGCAACGTGCAGTATCAGTACAACCGACCCCATGTACTGGTAAGTGCCGAGCCTAACATCGACGAAGGAGTGACGAGGCTACGGCGGGACACTCACACTATAATCTGCATACAGTGAATAATAAAAGCAGAAAGGAAGACGGAATAAAGTAACGCAGTAACTTGCAAGAAGTAAATACAATACCCAACGTATTTCATCAGTGTTCAGCTATTACCAATCCTTAAGTGCATTTAAAGACTACCGTACAGCTAACATAGTCAAAGAAAAGTAAAAACATATAGATTGTTGCGACACACAACCCGATCCCACCGTACATATCATATTCCTCCCTTATCCCTCTTAATAACATAAACAACAGAATATAAATAAAAGTGTTGCGGCGTGCAACCCGATCCCACCATATCACAATAATCACAATCACAATTCACCCTTATTTCACCATATTCTACCCTTTATACATTTGTTGCGGCGTGCAACCCTATCCCACCGTATAATATCAATTCACCCTTATTCCTCCTCAATATATCACCCTTATTCCACCTCTTACGGCGCGCAACCCGATCCCACCATATCAGTATCAATTACTTAGTAAATATAGAAATTTCACATTATAACACAAAACTCTTCACAATACTTAAACTTCAAAACAAAGCAAATGGGAAGCTTGTACTCTATAAAACCTTACACAAGTAATACTACTCAGCGAGACCAATCCAGAATATATCATAAAAGCACCAATAAAACAACTTACACAAATAATAGGAGATAATGAAGCTACGGGATAACTAATACCTTCAACAAGGAGAAACAATATCTAACAAGTAGCAATTAGGCATGGAAATACAAGTAAGCATGTAACAGTTAAGTCACGGAAAGAATAATATAAGAAGAACAGGAAAGAAACAGGCAAGACGGATAAATTGGCGGTGCATAAGTACTCGTCACCTCACATATATGTCGCTCATATGATTTTCATATAGCAATTAAGTCAAGGGTTCCTAATCCCCCAATTCAAAGTTAGACACAACACTTACCTTGCTTCATAGGTCACTCAATGCTAAATTACCATTTTTCCTCTAGTATTGTAACGACCCTGTCGGTCGTTCCGTAGAATTTGCACTGTTATTTTTGTTTCTGCCTGGTTATGCCTTGTTTAGTTGTTTATGATGTGTTGGAGTCGGGTGGTTCGGGTTCGTAGTGGTTGTAATGAGAATTGAGACACTTAGCCTCTTAAAGTAGCCTTATAGTTGGAAAAGTCGACTAAGAGTTGACTTATCGGTAAAAGACCTCGGAACGCAAATTTTATGGCTCGGATAGCTTCGTTAAAGGATTTGGGACTTAGGAGTGCGTGCGGAATATTTTTGTGATGTCCGGTGTAGAATAAGGCTTGAATTGGTGAAAGTTAGTTTTTGACGATTTCCGATCAGCAGTGAAAAATAGGCTATCGGGGTTGGAACGGGATTTCGGAAGTTGGAACAGGTTTGTAATGTCATTTTGGATGTGTATGCAAAATTTCAGGTCAATCGGTCGTGTTTTGGATGGTTTCGGCATCTTTGGCGAAATTTAAAAGTTTCAAAGTCCATAGGCTTGAATCCGAGGTGAATTTGGTGTTTTTGCGTTGTTATTGGTGTTTCGAAGACTCGAATAAGTTTGAATGAGGTTATGGAATTGTATGCTCCAGAAAAAAAGTAAATCATCAACAAAATAAAGGGGTCAAAGAATTCAATAAAGAAGGTAATCCCAGATTGATTAATAACAGAAAATGATCAATCATCAAAGTTTAATTAATTCTTGATTCAATAAAAGCATTTCTTGAAATCGAGGCAGAGATAACGCGGAGCGAATCCGTGTTTATATTGAACTGCGTGCAGCAAATTAATTCACGCCTCAACATCTCAGCTTTTAGATTTTTGAACAAAAATGTCAAGCAACGAAGAATCAATGGATGATAGCAATGGACATTCATTTGGAAAAGTCAAACAACGTTTCAAGATCGATCTCAGAAAACAAAGGAGGAAACGAAACAGATCTTGTCAAAACAAGCTGATAAGATCGCCAAACGCACTGAGGAAATAAAAGTGTCGGGAGTGTATTAAAAGGCCATATCCGCGACCTTTAGCCACTTTTTCACCATTTTTGAACGGGAATAGAGCTTTTGAAGAAGGAAACGATTGTTCTTCGTTGAGATAAGATATTTGGACCTATTAACTCGATTATATGTGATTAAGGACAAAATTAACAGTGTTTAATTAGGAAAAATCAGTGGAAAAAAGGTGAAACTAGGGCTTGAGTTTAAGAGACCCTTTAGGGGTGATTTGAGGGGTCAATCGGACTCCAATTTCAGAGTTCTTTATATGTACAGACTCGTGAGATGATGAAGATAATTTTGGTATAAAGTTTGTCGAGTTCCGAGACGTGGGTCCGAGGGTCGGGTTTTGGCTAATTTCGGGTTTTGTGCATAAAGTTGATATTTTTCGATTGGGTTTCATCCCCCTGGCATATTTTGATGTGATAAAACTAAAATTGATAGATTTGGAGCACTCGGAAGTTGATTCGAGGGGAAAACGTGTGGCGGAGTAGCTTTTCGGGCTTGTTTGAGGTAAGTAATGTCTTTAAATCCTGTCCTGAGGGTATGAAACCCTGGACTTTACATCCTTTCAAGGGATTGGAGTGACACACACACTGGATGACGAGTGTGGGGCGTGCACGAATCGGACTTCTGGAAATTTCTTCCTTTTGAGGTAACTTTTGAGTTGCGAAATCGCTTTTAAAGCATATGTTAAATAATATTATTATGATTTGATATACTTGGGCTGTAAGCCATGTTTGGGGCCTAGTGCCGATCTGTTTAAACCCCTTAGGGGCTGTTTTTATTGTTTTTCCTCACTGTGTGACTCATGATTTTTCACTCAGTCTTTCTTGTTAAATTGTTGACACTCAGATTTGATGATATCATTATTTTCTGAAATGAAATACTGTTTTGGGTCGAGAACCTGTTTATTCATGGCCCAAGTGGCATGTTGAGAGTGTCTGACTGAGTGAGGCCGAGAGCCTATATTGTGAGGATATTGATGATATGAGTGAGGCCGAGAGCCTATATTGTGAGGATATTGATGATATGAGAGAGGCCGAGTGCCTAAGTGATGATTGTCATGATTTGGCTTATTTGTATCGCTTATGCTGAAGGAGCCACTCCGGAGTCTGTACACACCCCCAATGAGCGCAGGTACCTATTGAGTGTGAGTGCCGAGTGACGAGTGATTGGGAGGTATGAGTGATAGTGAGGTTGCCCGAGGGGCTAATACTGAGTGACTGTGAGGTGTTGAGTGACTGTGAGGTGCTGAGTGACTGTTATTGAGTAACTATGAGGTGCTGAGTGACTGGTTACGAGAGATGATTGGCCCGAGGGGCAAGTTTTATAATGATATTTTACTGAGTTTTGATTATGATTCACTTTATCCTCTTATACTGATATTTTGGGAGTTTTACCGAGAAACATTTGAAAATATACTTGTTCAAAGGATTTTTATAGGAAATGATTTTCACACTCATGTATTAAATGTATATTTTATTCAGACCTAGTGTTTTAAAATTTGTGAATTGGTGTTATGTTGTTGTGTGTTTCTTATCTTCGGACTTGATTTATTTTCATTACTACTGAGTTGGCGTACTCATCAATACTCCTTGCACCTCTGTGTGCAGATCCAGGTATTGATTTTGAGCAGTAGTCATCAGAGTTCGTTCATCGTCAGCTTACGGGATTTCGAGGTAGCTGTCCAACGTTTGCAGCTTCTCCATCTCCCTTCCTTTAGTATTTAGCATTTTGTTCTGAAATATTGTGTTTATGACATTAGCAGTGTTAGTTTTATTTTAGATGCTCGTGATCAATTGACTCCAGTTCTGGGGAATAGTTAGACCGTTAGATTTTATTATGGTTGTTAAAGATTTAGAAGATTTATGCTTATTATTATTGGTAATTGAGATAATTTATTAAAAGAAGGTGTAACTATGTGATAGTGGCTAGCCTAGTACCACGATAGGCGCCATCATGACCAGTTAGGATTTGGGATCGTGACAAGTAGGTATCAGAGCTCTAGGTTACACAGGACTCAACGGTCATGATCAGGTTTAGTAGAGTCTTGCGGATCGGTACGGAGACGTCTATACTTATCTTCGAGAGGCTGCATAACCCTTAGGAAACATCCCACATTCTTGAATTCTTGTCGTTCGAATCCATTTATTCAGCCAAAAGCGTAGCTCTTTGAATTCCTTTCATGTATTCGAATGTGCACGTGAGCGCTTGGTATCAGTTGTACATCGACGGCTTGTGACTTCCATGGATGAGATGTGAATTTTTTTTGCATGTTGATAATGGGCCAGTCGGAAGGACTTGAGGCCGGATTTTGTCTGTGGCTTGAGTGCTGAGATTTCTTTTGTGTGAGCACATGTGTTGGGGGACTTATATGTCCGTTGGTGTCCTTATTGATGGAACTTTGTGACTAGGTGACTACGTGGTAAGTGTGATTGATAGTTAGATGTGTTCACGTTGTGTGATTGTGACAAGAATGGATTAGCGGGAGATGTAACAAGAATCATTGAGTAATTGACTTAGTCTTAAGTTAGAATATGGCCTCGAGTTGTAAGTGTAGTGAAGGACCTCCCATGTTGTTTAGATGTGGAGTGAAGCGGATCCTTCTGTTGTGTTATGAGTTCCGGGTGATGTCTTTTGGGCTGACCAATGCCCCAGCAACGTTCATGTAATTGATTGACGGTGCATGCAGTCGTGTTATAACTCGTTTGTTATTGTGTTCATGGATGACATCCTGGCGTACTCGCGTAGCCAGGGGTAGCACACTCAGCATTTGATTATGGTATTACAAGGATATAGGGAGGAGAAGCCTTGTGCGAAGTTCTCCAAGTGTGAATTTTTGGCTCAGTTCAGTAGCATTCTTGGGACACCTGGTGTCCAGTGAAGGTATCCATGTGGTCAGACGAGTGTGAGTAGAGATTCCAGAAGCTCAAGATTTCCTTGACCACAACTCCAGTGTTAGTATTTCCATCAGCTTCAGGTTCTTATACCGCTTATTGTGATGTCTCGAGGGCAGGCATTAGTTGTGTTTTGATGTAGTAGGGTAAAGCGATTGAGTAATAGCTATGATCTTCAGAAGTGTATAGAGAGATATCAGTTTGAGGCTAAGCAGGCAGGGGTATCTCCTGCGGGTTATCCCGAGGTGTGTGGTCCTTATGTTGATTTGTAGTAAGTTCTCTTCTACCAGTAAATGATGTATGTTGTAATTTGAGTTTAGATCGCTTGTGGAAGTTGGCATGACCATTTCAATGGTGGATGCGAGATTTGTATTCGATTTGAGGGTTAGATGGTCTGGGTCATATGAGCATATGAAGGATTTAGTTGAATCCTACCACAGTATGGTGGCAGTGATAATGTGTGGGCATCGTGAGTTATTGTTTGTCTTGATCCTTGGCTTTGAGCCAAGTGGGGGAGTTCGTTATTGATAAGTTGATTACACGATTATGTGTTGTATTGGTTTAGGTTCGAGGTATGTTGGTGAATCAGTTATTGCCCTGCAGAAGTGGAGTCTGGGAATGGCTCGAGTAACGGAAAATTCTTCGATACAGGTTGTAATGTACCTTACGTATAATGGAATTTATTGAATGATTGAGTTGTACTTGAAAGGGTAGTGTGTGCAGTGTATGAGTTGCTTGTTGCTCCAAATGTGTGGATTACCTTCCTAGTATGTGGATTGCAAGCGGGGTCAGGTCATTCTGTTTACTTGGTTAGTGTAATTGAAATTGCATAAAGTGAATGACGTTCGAGAATGGTTCAAACGGATCAAGGTTATACGTAACAATTGGGGATCTTCAAGAGGTGTGTTTGGATAGAAACTGAGATTTACGTGGAAGGTGTCAAGTCTTGTGGTGTAGCTACATTATCATGGATTCTATCCCTCAGTATCAGGAAGGGAAGGTAATGACTTAAATTCGCAGGAAGTCTCTTCAGGGTAAGTATTTCAAATGTGGTGCTTTGGGGATATTTGAGTGAGTATTCAGCGGCTTATGAGCCTTAAACAATATATTTTATGCTCGGGTTTCGTACGGTGAGTAGGGATTGAGCATTGCGGTATTATGGCAAGAAGAAGTATCAATTCGAAGGTAAGTCAGAAGGAACTTGAATGAATAGGACAACTTGGTAGTAGGTCGGATCGGCATGATAAACAATAAGGGATATGATTAGTTTGGTGGGTGTTATGAAGTAATGAGTTGTTATTGGTGTTTCTTAGCAATTCTCTTGGAATTTGGTGGCATGCGTAGCTTGGTCGAGTTAGAAGGATTCGGTCCTAACGGTTGGTGTGTACAAATGTGATGCGGAGAGTTCTTGAGGATTTCTACCACGGTTAGAGATTTATATTTTCTACTAGCGTGAGGGGCATGTGATGTATAATGATTTTGCTTCTAGATGGGATCAAGTGGGAAGTTCTTATACTTATCCTAGGATGGCGTAATGTATGCGGTATGTGGTGTAGAGTTGAGAAATTGCATATGTGAAATTCTTAGACAGCATCGGCAGTTTTAGACGACTAGGTAGATGATATCACTAATTGGTATGACACGACGAGGGTATACATTCTGAAACGACAATGTGTCGAGTTAAGGGTGCTTCATTGGAATTACGACGCTCTCTTGTTGGATCGACTGCGGATATTCAAAGTTTCTTGGTGACACAAAAGAATTATGGGGGTATCCCTTGTGGAATGATTGAGTATTAGAGTCATGTTATATATTCGAGTGGTGGAGTTGGGATCAGGTTTTGGTAAATTTGTGCGCTTCATGGACTTTGAGACTAAGAGTTCTAATAAACAAATTATTTTGTGGTTGTGAACTATGAGTATGCGAGCAAAGCTAGTCAGGTGTTAGCATATTTCATGATTCAGTCATTATGAACCGTTGGAGAGTTATCTACCTGATGTGGATGACCAGAGTTGATTTAGAATTATTGGTAGGCCCAGTATGGGTGTGTGTTCTACACTGAGTCGGAATTGTTGACTCCGAATCGCTATGGTTGAGAGATGTAATATTCGATTGTCATTGAGCATATTCGTGTTTTGGAGTGATCTATGAGTTGCCTTTCGGTGTTTCGAGGAGTGGTGACCGTTGGTTATATGTGCATAGGGTGCGGTTCTATAGGGGCTTTATAGCGAGGATTGAGTAAGGTAAGTAAATGGGATGTTACAGGGTGAGATGTATGGGTTATGTTCTTTCTGGTTCGGGTGGCATGGTATCGTCCGATTTCCCCCGTGGTTATGGAAATGCACTTTGAGTAATTGATGTCGAATTTCGCATGGTTATTGATTTGAGCAAGGTGGCTTGGAGTATTTCATGTGGCCCAGCGGTTGGATGGGATCACGCTTTGCAGCGGAGTTAGGTAGAGGTATGATCCTTGGTGTCAGATTCGTGTGTTCTGATTTTACGGTGTGTTCTGATCTTACGGTGTGTGCTGGGATTTTAGCACGGTGTGGTAATGGTAAGTGTTAGTGGAAGGATAGTCCTCTCGTGTGAGTCTTCTTTATTTTATGAATTGAGCTCTTGGGATGTTGTTATGGAGTGCACGAGTTGCACAGTTATGGCTCTGGATGGTATAGATGCTGATCAGACGAATGGTAGCTGGTTTCTACGTGTTTCTTTCATCATCGGCACCATATGAAGGTCTGAAAGCGAGGCTTGGTTTGATAAGAGGTTATTTACCGATATTGGGTTGTTATAAGCAACTATTGTGATTAGGAGTTATTGCCACGAGTGCTTGAGTCATGCAGTGTATCATGGTATTTCATCTTGGGTTACGGATATGACTTGTTTCAGTGTGCTCAGATTTATTCGGTTTATAGTTGTGGGATTTTGATCTTGTAAATTGATTAAGAAGTGAAATTGTAGTCTAAGGTTTATGGGTCAAGATTGGATTTCGAAATTTCATCTGTGTGGTGATATCGGACATATATGGGTCAGGGTAACGTGGAGTCATCTCCGAATATGTGCATGGTAGGTTACACGACAATTTTGGCGGCGTTTGGAACATCTCTAGGCACGTTCGAGGACGAATGTGTGTTTAAGTGGGGGAGAATGTAACGACCCTATCGGTCGTTCCGTAGAATTTGCAGCTTTATTTCTGTTTCTGCCTGGTTATGCCTTGTTTAGTTATTTATGATGTGTTGGAGTCGGATGGTTCGGGTTCGTAGTGGTTGTAATGAGAATTGAGACACTTAGCCTCTTAAAGTAGCCTTATAGTTGAAAAGTCAACTGAGAGTTGACTTATCGGTAAACGACCTCGGAACGCGAATTTTATGGTTCAGATAGCTTCGTTAAAGGATATGGGACTTAGGAGTGCGTGCGGAATGTTTTTTGTGATGTCCGGTGTAGATTTAGGCTTGAATTGGCGAAAGTTAGTTTTTGGCGATTTTCGGTCGGCAGTGAAAAATAGGCTATCGGGGTCGGAACGGGATTTCAGAAGTTGGAACAGGTTCGTAGTGTCATTTTGGATGTGTATGCAAACTTTCAGGTCAATCGGTCGTGTTTTGGATGGTTTCGGCATCTTTGGTGAAATTTAAAAGTTTCAAAGTCCATAGGCTTGAATCCGAGGTGAATTTGGTCTTTTTGCGTTGTTATTGGTGTTTCAAAGACTTGAATAAGTTTGAATGAGGTTATGGAATTGTATGCTCCAGAAAAAAAGTAAATCATCAACAAAATAAAGGGATCAAAGAATTCAATAAAGAAGGAAATCCCAGATTGATTAACAACAGAAAATGATCAATCATCAAAGTTTAATTAATTCTTGATTCAATAAAAGCATTTCTTGAAATCGAGGCAGAGATAACGTAGAGCGAATTCGTGTTTATATTGAACTGCGTGCAGCACATTAATTCACGCCTCAACATCTCAGCTTTTAGATTTTTGAACAAAAATGTCAAGCAACGAAGAATCAATGGGTGATAGAAATGGACATTCATTTGGAAAAGTCAAACAACGTTTCAAGATCGATCTCAGAAAATAAAGGAGGAAACGAAATAGATCTTGTCAAAACAAGTTGATAAGATCGCCAAACGCACTGAGGAAATAAAAGTGCTGGGAGTGTATTAAAAGGCCGTATCCGCAACCTTTAGCCACTTTTTCACCATTTTTGAACGGGAATAGAACTTTTGGAGAGATTTTGAAGAAGGAAGCGATTGTTATTCATTGAGGTAAGATTTTTGGACCTATTAACTCGATTATATGTGATTAAGGACTAAATTAACAGTGTTTAATTAGGGAAAATCAGTGGAAAAGGTGAAACTAGAGCTTGAGTTTAAGAGACCTTTTAGGGGTGATTTGAGGGGTCAATCGGACTCCGATTTCAGAGTTCTTTATATGTACAGACTCGTGAGATGATGAAGATCATTTTGGTATAAAGTTTGTCGAGTTCCGAGACATGGGTCCGGGGGTCGGGTTTTGGCTAATTTCGGGTTTTGTGCATAAAGTTGATATTTTTCGATTGGGTTTCATCCCCCTGGCATATTTTGATGTGATAAAACTAAAATTGATAGATTTGGAGCACTCGGAAGTTGATTCAAGGGAAAAACGTGTGGCGGAGTAGCTTTTCAGGCTTGTTTGAGGTAAGTAATGTCTTTAAATCCTGTCCTGAGGGTATGAAACCCTGGACTTTACATCCTTTCACGGGATTGGAGTGACGCACACACTGGATGACGAGTGTGGGGCGTGCACGAATTGGACTTCTGGAAATTTCTTCCTTTTGAGGCAACTTTTGAGTTGCGAAACCGCTTTTAAAGCATATGTTAAATAATATTACTATGATTTGATATACTTGGGTTGTAAGCCATGTTTGGGGCCTAGTGCCGATCTGTTTAAACCCCTTAGGGGCTGTTTTTTTTATTGTTTTTCCTCACTGTGTGACTCATGATTTTTCACTCAGTCTTTCTTGTTAAATTGTTGACACTCAGATTTGATGATATCATTATTTTCTGAAATGAAATATTATTTTGGGTCGAGAACCCGTTTATTCATGGCCCGAGTGACATGTTGAGAGTGTATGACTGAGTGTGGCCGAGAGCCTATATTGTGAGGATATTGATGATATGAGTGAGGCCAAGAGCCTATATTGTGAGGATATTGATGATATGAGAGACGCCGAGTGCCTGCGTGATGATTGCCATGATTTGACTTATTTATAGCGCTTGGGCTGAAGGAGCCCCTCCGG
Organism: Nicotiana undulata; assembly: GCA_005239495.1. Lineage (NCBI taxonomy): Eukaryota > Viridiplantae > Streptophyta > Magnoliopsida > Solanales > Solanaceae > Nicotiana > Nicotiana undulata. Next base: position 51,691 of record ML253113.1, on the reverse strand, counting down.
AGTCTGTACACACCCCCAGTGAGCGCAGGTACCTACTGAGTGCGAGTGCCAAGTGATGAGTGATTGGGAGGTATGAGTGACAGTGAGGTTGCCCGAGGGGCTGATACTGAGTGACTGTGAGGTGTTGAGTGACTGTTATTGAGTGACTGTGATGTGCTGAGTGACTGGTTACGAGAGATGATTGGCCCGAGGGGCAAGTTTTATAATGATATTTTGCTGAGTTTTGGTTATGATTCACTTCATCCTCTTATACTGATATTTTGGGAGTTTTACCGAGAAACATCTGAAAATATACATGTTGAGAGGATTTTTATAGAAAATGATTTTTCACACTCATGTATTAAATGTATATTTTATTCAGACCTAGTGTTTTACTATTTGTGAATTGGCGTTATGTTGTTGTGTGTTTCTTATCTTCGGACTTGATTTATTTTCATTACTACTGAGTTGGCGTACTTATCATTACTCCATGCACCTCTGTGTGCAGATCCAGGTATTGATTTTGAGCAGTAGTCATCAGAGTTCGTTCATCGTCAGCTTACGGGATTTCGAGGTAGTTGTCTAGCGTTCGCAGCTTCTCCATCTCCCTTCCTTTAGTATTTAGCGTTTTGTTCTGAGATATTGTGTTTATGACATTAGCAGTGTTAGTTTTATTCTTAGATGCTCGTGATCAGTTGACTCCAGTTATAGTTAGACCGTTAGATTTTATTATGGTTGTTAAAGATTTAGAAGATTTATGCTTATTATTATTGGTAATTGAGATAATTTATTAAAAGAAGGTGTACTTATGTGATAGTGGCTAGCCTAGTACCACGATATGCGACATCACGACCAGTTAGGATTTGGGGTCGTGACAAGTATCCACCTCCAAACCACTCGTATCTAGCCACAATTAACTCAATAACATCAAATATTGCTAAAGGAATCAATTACAATGCATACATGTTGATTTCCCAAACTTTCCTCCTCGGGCACGCTTGGTCAAAACTCGAGGTTCGGACCAAAACTCATTCACCCATTCACCCCCGAGCCTGATTATGTAATTAATTTTGATATCCGACCTCAATTTGAGGTCTAAATCTCAATTTCCCCAAAAAGATTCCCGATTCTAGCTAAACCCCCAATTTCTACCATGGAAATCTTAGATTTTAGGTTGGAAAGTCATGAAATGTGATGAGAAATTGAAAGAAAGTGGGTTAGGATCACTTACAAAGTTTTGGGGAAGAATTGGTTTTGGAGAAATCGCCTCTAGGGTTATTTGAAAATTTGAAGAATGGGAGAAAAATCACGTCTAAGTCTCTTTTCATCAGTTGCGGATGTCGAAAATGCGACATGGGCTTCACAAATGTGAAGCCTCCAAATGTGAAGGAGGCATCGCAAATGCGAACCCCTTATCATTTCTGTTGTCTTCGCAAATGCGAACAAATGTTCGCAAATGCGGAAATGGTAGGATCGCAAATGCAACCACTTCTTCGCAAATGAGAAGAATCCCTTTCCCAGTTCCCATCGCAAATGCGATTACTGGCCTTCCGTAAATGCGACCATAATGTTGCAAATGCGAACCTACGCTGACCTAAGCATATTTCACAAATGTGAATAAATCCTTTGCAAATGCAAAGCTGATAGAAAAATGGGGATGTTTCCAAGTCTTACATATTGTTTCCCAGAAAATGCAGACACCAGCAAAGTTTTCAAGTCTAATTCACTCTGTAGCCTATCCGAAACTTACCCGAGCCCTTGGGGCTTCAAACCAAACATGCACACAAGTCTAAAAACATCATACAAACTTGATCGCACAACCAAATCGCCAAAATAACACCTAGAACTACGAATTTAACCACAAATCACATGAAACTTTCAAGAAAACTTTGAAATTTCTATTTTCACAACTGGACGTCCGAATCACGTCAAATCAACTCAGTTTTTCACCAAATTTCACGGACAAGTCATAATTATGGTATTGGACCTATACCGGGTTCCGGAACCAAAATACGGACCCGTTATCCAAAAAGTCAAACTTTGGTCAAACACTTCAATTTCATTAAGCTTTCAACTTTTAGATTTCGACACAATCCGATATCTCGGGCTAGGGACTTCCGATTTCGATTCCGGACATACGCCATAGTCCCAAATCACGATACGGACCCACTAGGACCGTCAAAACACGAATCTCTGTCTGTTTACCAAAAATATTGACCGAAGTCAACTCAAATGAAGGTTTTAGACAAAATTTCTTATTTTTATCGGTTTATAACATAAAAGTTTTCCGGAAAGACGCCCAGACTGCGCACGCAAATCGAGAAAGGCTAAAACATGACTTTTTAAAGGTTTCGAATCACAAAATTATGTTTGATTTATAACATGACCTATCGGGTCATCACAAAAGTGGAGGGAAAATGAGCTCCCTTTTGCTATGGAAAGAGCAAGTGTCCGTTATTGGTGGTGGAAAAAAAGTGAAAGTGCTTATATTGAGAAAACACTTGTGTTGGTGTTAAATGGGTTGGAAAGAAAGTAAGCCTCGCGCCGTGGTTGTCGTCGCTCGGCTTCGGTCAAAGATCGATCGATTGATTGATTTTAACAAAAGAAGTAGGCTCAAAAATTTGCAAAAAAGAATGTTAAGGATGAGGTTCAAACCTCCAATCTCTACAAGCTAAATGTGGAGCGCTTAACCAGCTAATCAAAAGGCTTTCTCTATTAAATGGTATTATTTTTAGTTTATTTATCCGAGTTGTGCATATTAATTGTGTATGTAATAATTAAAAATTCGATGAAGTAATGTTACGTGGCACCAATTAATCTTAGGTGCACCCATCTCTGAGATGGTGATCGTAATTGGTGGAGGAAGCTTGCAATGGTAGACGTGCAGTGGCCCATGGGGTTGTTCTCTTGAGTGCTACTGTTGAGTAGTTTCATGAATCAGTTTACTATCTAAGCTTCACAAGTAATCACCTAGATAAGGGCTCATTTGAGGTAATTATGTATGACTCGAATTAGCTTGGACATATATAAACTGTTTTAAAATCCGAAGCCTTGCTAGGAGCCAATGACTAATATACCAAATTGCTTTGAGTGATGTAACATGAATGGATATGCATTAATAACCAACATATTACGCCTAGCTTTCTAGCTTTGTGAGATTGTCCCAAAATAGAGGTGCTTAACTAAATTTGATGAGTAACATTCTGTTATAATGATATTAGCCAAGAGGCTAAAATGGAAGACAAATCTACTAAATTAGAAAATTATGTATGTAATCCGAGTAGGAGGATGTGAATTAATGTGATCTGTGTAAGCGAGATATGCAGACTTGAGGATTGTGAATTCTGAAATCCCTCGTCAGTCGTCCCCATCTTCTCTTGTTCCCTCCTTTCTGAGCCTGTCTTCTTACCTTACCTTGTCTGGTTTTCATTTGTAAATTGTCCAGTTAGTTCCTTAAAATCAATACATATTTCCCTGTTACTTATTTCTCTAGATTTTTCGAACATGTCATTTACCCAAGTTTTATCACTTAATCATGATAAATTAATCTTACCTCCATTTATCTGACCAGAACAAATTAACATGGTTTAGTACACACACTTAATAACACAGCTTCTCTTTTTACCTTTTGTCCCGTTCTCTTCTTCCACAGTACATTCTTAAGTTTTACTCCAAGGGGTTAACCTCGAACTCAGGGTTTGTGGCTTAACTGCAGCTCTACAAAAACGTAACTTTCCAACAGGGGTGCACGGCAACGTGGAATTTATTTAACATGCCCATCTGCTGTGAAATTTTCTAATTTCATCATCACTCATACTTGAGACCAATCACGTGAATTGGTATTAGAAATTAAAGCTAATTGGAGATCCTTTACGATTCCAGATTCAACGCTACGCTCAATCTCCTGTAATTAAAAACGAGCCCATGCTACATATCTAGCAAATAGATCAAGACATTTCTTTTTCTTCTTCTTCTCAATTTCCCTTAAAAGCAGCACATTAGCATACAAGTTAGTCAACGAAATGCCACGGGCAGATGGATGGTAAGGAACAAACAGGAAAGTATAAGCTTTAACTTTTACCATCTACCAATGAAACATCTATTCTCTGTTACGAATTATAGCATTATACTTGAAAGTTGAAACTAAACAAACAGCAATTACATATATCCAATCACTCTATTACAAAAACATTTCAAGAGGTCCTACCAAGAAGCAGATCACTTCCAAGGGATATTCATTCATAACCACACAGATTCTGAGAATGTTCGCGGAAAAAGGAAAAAGAACTAGATAAAAACCCGCCTGCATCCAGGATCAACCCACAACAACTCTATGTCGGCTTAGGCCTGTAAATGGAGGATGTTAGGCAAAGGAAAAAAACGAAATGCAATCCTACATAGAAAGTTTGCATCAACTTTGATCAATTTGGAACTTATCAAGTACCTTGTTAGCAATATTGTTAGAAAGCCAATCAAGCCCCTCATAAAGTCCCTCTCCAGAAGTTGCACAAGTGCTCTGGATGTACCTGAAAAATAGCAAAGAGAATGTTTAGCATGTTTTAAAAGAAAGGCATGTTGCCACAAGTTCTGACAGAGCGCTTACCAGTGACGCTGTCTGAGGGAGTGGAGTCCAAGCTTATCAGTTATTTCAGCAGCATTCATTGCATTAGGAAGATCTTGTTTGTTAGCAAAAACAAGCAGTACAGCATCCCGAAGCTCATCCTGGGACATATAAAAACAACAGTAAGCCCATGTATCTGTGAACAAAGGTTTAACTCAATTCAAAGGATTCCAAGTTCATTTTGCACTTTCTGGTCTAATAAATAACAGAAAGTAGGACAATAAGGAGAAAAAAAAGGATGTAAGCAGCAAGAGAACTTCATGGACCGGTGCCGACGTACGTTCCTCCCTACCCTACTCCCCCTTGCCTATTTTGCCTGTGTTCTTTCAAAGCAAACAACGGACTGATGCACAAATTGTGTAACTTATTGGAAAGCCTCTGTTCTGCCTGTTTGTTTAAAAGACAAGGTAGAAGGAAAAATATTCTTTTTCACACCCATTTATCCCCGAATTCTCTAGATATATCACTAACTAATTAATTGTTAATCTGTAGTTTCCCAATGTCTCATTTAGGTTGCTGAATATCTCAATTACGAGATACATTCGACCAATAATAACTCTTTACAAAGTAAGATTAGGGCAAAAGAATCAAACAACATAGACAATGTGAAAAAAATGAAGACAAAACATGTGGCTCTATGTGAACTTATAGTGTTAAGCTGTATTAGGTATAAAGCCAGTAATACAACAGGTTTCTAATTTTCTTCTAACTCGGACTGAATCTGACTAATTTCCTTTGCGAAAGTCAGGAGTTCATTTCTATTGCATCTTCCTTTCATGAAAAAGATAGAACTTAATGTAAAATATTTCAAACAAGATCGTTTTTTGCCTTCGTTTAATGATAATTAAAGAAAGAAGGATCAAAATAAAATTACATCAAACTGATAACTCTCTCCAAGTAAAACCGAACCTACACTTATGCCAATATGGGACCAACTATGGGAAGTAAACACAGAATACGGAACTACCACATAATTTTTTTTTAAGGTGGACCAAAAACCAAATCAAGTTCGACAAGGTCAATTATCACCAACTTCAAGGTTGCATCTAGGAACATCGAAAATGGACCAAAACCAAGTTTTTCATCCAAGTTTAAGGCCCCCATATGGCTATAACTATTATTTTAATGTTTACAAATACAAAACTTAAGTAACACGACTTGATGATTTCCACAAACTTTTTTTCAATTCCAACTTCAAATACTCTGCTTTAAACCTCAACATAAATATTGTGCAAACACATAATCCCATCAGAGACGACACATGTCTAAAGAACTAAGTGGTACAGAATGAACACAAATAAACAGCCACCTACACATATGGAAGCTTATATACATGACAAAATATCAGATAGGTAATAGCTTTAGAAAAAATGATGGGTTGCATACATCAAACTGATTCCAGTCAAACATAATTGACTAGAGAAACTTTTTCAATATAAATATTACACTAGCAAGTTTGCTGACTTGAACACATAATTTTATGCCATATAATAGCTCTAAAACTTAAGACGGCAAATTTGACACTAGCAAGAACAACAACAGAAATTACAAAGAGGGCGGGAATTATTACCTCGTTCAACATCCTGTGTAATTCATCTCTTGCCTCCACAACACGGTCTCTGTCATTGCTATCAACCACAAAAATGAGACCCTGAGTGTTCTGGAAATAGTGCCTCCACAATGGACGGATCTGCCAAAGCAAACAAATAAATAAATAAGCTGGATCCCTCAGAAAATTGAACTAAAACCTTCATTCCATGCAACATAAATAGAGCCACCAGTAAAAAGGAAAGGAAAGTGGAAAGGGGAAGAGGAGGCAAGACTAATTTTGGATTAAAACAGAAGTATACCTTGTCCTGACCCCCGACATCCCAAACAGTGAAGCTGATGTTCTTATACTCAACGGTTTCCACATTGAAACCTGCGAATTATCAACTATTGTTCATGACTCGTCTAAGCAGCTATGCCACAGGCATCTTATTATAGAGTTTAAATTAAGCTTGTTAGGTGAAAAGACAGTAGAATCTTCAGTAACACTTCAAAAGGCTTTTGTAAATCAGAAGAGAAAAAGAATCATTAATCAAAATTAATACCCCTTTTAAGTGCACCTTAGAGGAAAGTTTTGAAAATTATAAATAGCATACACTACTGAACAACCAAAAACAATCGCATCCGAAGAACATATATTGGTTCTGTTCCTACTAGTCAAAAGGTTGGGGAAGATTTGCATCATTTGCACCAGAATTTAAAAGAATAGTCACAAGTAACCCAAAAAGAAAAATTGCATGATACACGATTTGTTCTACGATAAGGATAATCTAAGCTTCAATTTTGGGAACTTTTACCTTTTCATATTTTTACAATCATCAAGAGATCAATACACAATCAATCACCGCGACCACATATTTAGAAGTGCAAAATAATTATTTGATTAGTCATGTATGCCCTTGATAAGACATTTCTTGCCCTAGATCAACAAAAAGAACAACTGAGACAGAGAGAGACAGATAAAGGATGACTAGTTATCACCAACTAAATGTTTGCAGCAAACAGGTTTTGGAATGACACCTTTCTACATTTCCAGAACAATTTAACTTTAAAAAATCCATTTTACCCTTAATAAGATATTTATAGCCACATATACATGTCTAGGGCTTGTTTTAGACCACAAAATTCAAAAGCCTTTTTTTTATTGTTAAAATTCAAAAGCCTTTCTTTCTTAAATTTCGTGCTTAATCAAATAAGGCCGCAAATGGGACGGAGGCAGTATCTTTTTCTGTTTCCGAATCAGAATGATTGGTCACAGTCTTTTGAGTCATAATTGCAGAAGAATTTGTCAGAATAAGTACAACTTAAAAACTGTAGAAATGTTATTGCCAAATATTCTTACTAAATGCTAGTAAAGCACATACCAATAGTAGGAATGGTGGTGACGATCTCGCCCAACTTGAGCTTGTACAATATGGTGGTCTTACCAGCTGCATCAAGACCAACCATGAGAATGCGCATTTCCTTCTTGGCAAATAGCCGGCTGAACAGCTTGGTGAACGTCAGCCCCATTTCTCTTTCTTCTTAATGATCCCTATGTATATTGAGCCATTTAATTACGCAAAAAATATCAAGTAATACAATAGTACGAAAAGATGCAGCTACTCTTGAAACAGATCTGAATGAACCAAAGCAAAATTGACAGAACTGGATGTAAAAAGCACAAAATAAAATCGCAATGGTGGCACTCAAAGCCAGCTTGTGAGCACTCCCACTATTCTACCGGCTATTGATACAGGTATCGGTAACTCTATCCACCAAAGCTTAAAATCTAGATCAATATTTCACGAATCAAACCATTAGAAAGTACAATTTCCCAAAGACCAAAGCAATTCTCATTTAACAATCTTCAGACAATATCATAACAACAGAAATTCACAGCATAATTAAAACAAAAAAAAAATCAAATCGGAAGCTAAAGAAGCCTAAATCTGAGATAGATAACCGCAAAATCAAAGGAAAAAAGCAGATGGACGCGGTAGATGCAGTCGAAATTAATGTCATATCAAGAGAGAATTTTACGAAGAAAATAAGGCGGAAAACAAAACTTTACCATATATGCATAAAAACAAAGCTAGATGAAAGAGTAAGATTTACCTGAAGAAAGCTTTGGAAAGAGGGATCCAGAGATGGAAGCCTGAGAGTAACGCGAAATATTTATTTAAGAGGTTAAAATTAAAAATCGGAACAGAGGCAATAAATAAAGGAGTGGGAGAGATGTTTCTAATGGTACCAAACTGCCATTCAGCTCGATTAGAATAACGGAAATGCCCCATAATTCTGATAGTGGGTGTATGCTGTATATTTCACCGTTTGTTCCTGCATGTCTGTCCGGAGCAATTGGATTTTGACACGTGTTATTTCATGTTTTGGATGCGAGCACGTTGACTTTGGTTGTGACTTGCGATAGAAAATAAGAGGCAACCCTCATCTTCTCTTAACTTAAAATTGAAAGGTTAAAATAAATACTGTTTTATTGGATATACCCAAGTTTATTAGGACAAGCCTCTTGTTTGAAGGACATATTCATTTAAATGGCCTAACTATGAGATTTGGTATGATACAGGGACGTTAAAATTTGTCTTTATTTCTAATAGTTTTATGGTATTTTTAGCCCCATAGATAGACGGGGGCCAATATTATATCAAATCTCATAATTTATTGGCATTTTAGGCCCTTCTCTGTATTTTTTAAAATAAATAAATTTCAACTAAATATGCACTATCTTTGATATTTGCAATGCTCCATTAAACTTCTTCTGGAATAAAAGATGATATTGAAGAGTATATATACATAAATTTTTCTCTTATTTTTGTAATACCAACTTCTCTCCGATAAATATGTTGGTTTCAACAACATAAAATAAATTAATATCTATATAATTATAATTATAAAAATTTGTAATAAAATAATAAAGAAAATACACTCAGAGAACTAATTTGGAGGAGCAGTAAGACAATACCTTTTATAAACTTATCCTCCATAAAAATCTTTATTGTTTAGTTCCTGCGAGTTGTTAATTCTCTTGTACCGCATCTCACTGATAAGTTTACTTGCATTTGTTCATGTTATTTACGCTACTCCATGTCTATCACCACCTATAAATCAATGGAAGGAAATTATTATGAACAATGAAAGTTAATAAATTCTGAAAACATTTTAAATGATTGATTAAGAAAAGAAAGCTAAATGCTACATAATCGTTTTAAGCATTTAATTGGGAGAAGTAATCTGACATGGGAAAGGAAAAGAGTTTCTACCTTCTTTGATTAACATGAAATATGTAAAGAATGGAAAGAGAAAAGTACCAAAATATTAAATATTTATAGACTTTGTAAAATGAAAAAATTAAAAAGAAATGTGCCAAAAATGATTTAAAAAATATATATAAAAATAAATTTATACGCTTAGAAACAAATTAGCATCAGCAGAACATTCACAATATAAGGGTTTTGCTTAAGATGATAATATTTGCGTGACCAACTTCAACAATATGACTTTGATTCATGTAAGAGAATTTGTTTGTGGAATTATCTGATGGAATGTAATGTTGTGAGTTTTTCATCGAGCTTAGTGGGGAAACTGTTGGAGCCTTGTGACTAAGCCTTCACGATCTATTAAGTGCAAGTATTTCAAGCAGTGCAACCGTTACGATCCCAAATTCTAACAGATTGTGATGACACCTATCGTGAAACTAGGTTAGCCAATCATCACATTACTATACATTTGTTCTATTATAATAATTCGAAAATCAATAATAATCAGCAAAATAAGCAATTAACATTTTTCTCTAAGCAATTATAATATAATTCAACAGTCTAAACTAATCCCCCAAGACTGGAGTCAACCGATTACAAACATCTAAGAAATAAACTAACTCTGCTAATGTCATAATAATGTCTATGAATCATCTACTAAGTACTATACGAAGAAGGGAAGTGGAGAAGTTGTGGACGCCGGACAGCTACCTCGAAATCCCAAACGCTGATGACAACGAGCTCGGACGACTACTGCTCTGAACCGGTATCTAGATCTACACACAGGGGTGCAGGGAGTAATGATGAGTATGACAACTCAGTAGTAATGAAAATAAATCACAGTCTGAGGTATATGAAACACACAGCGCAAAACACTGTGAACACCCAATTTTTGCACAGCATGGAAATTACTCTTAAAAATAATCAAAAATAATCTTTAGGAATTTTTCTTTATTTAGTTGCATTTCATGTGTTTAATAGCTTTAAAAATCATGAAAAAACCATAAAAAATATTCGAAGCTTGATTTCATAGCATGTTAGATTTTAAACTGCATTTTTAGGATTTAGTTACATTGTTAAATGCATCTTCTAAAAATCAAAATTGTATTCGTAAGTTAATTAATTAGTTAGTTGCATTAGTCCATCAATTAGGTAAAATAAATAAATAGGCATAGACAAAAATGAGATTTAAATTAAAATTTGAGCCTAAAGTGGCTAAAAGAATGAGAAAAGAGGGGTGTCCAAATTGGGCCAAAACCAGTGATCCAGTATCCCAAATTCCACCCCAAACCCACCGATCCAGAACCCGCGACCCGTTTTCCCCCTATTAAAACATAACCTAAACCTAAATGAAAGAGGATCCCTAATCTCTATCCCCCTCCAAGCGCCGTTTCTTCCTCTGGGAGGAGACCTCTCTTCAACTCCTCCTAAAAACAGACCCATCTTCCTCTCCAAATACACCCCTCGCCAAACACACTGACCTAACCAGCCCCCAGCTCTCTCACCTCACCGGCGACAGACACACGGACAACATCCTCCCTCTACTTCGACACCACCATTAGCCGTTGTCGACCCCCTCCCCTTGCTTCACCAAGATCAGCCAAAACACCACCCAAAGGCAGCTTTCGAACCTCCGTAGAATAGCTTTTTTATAACGGAAATTACCACCCAAACCCAGTTGAAACAATTTGTTTTTCTTTGGCCAAAGATCTGAAAATCAAAAGCTGGAAATAAATAGAAAGAAACTGAATTTTTTGATGAAGATTTGAAGAAAAAAATGATTTCATAGATGGATTTCTTTTCTCCTTGAATTTCTACAAGCTATCAAAGCTCAATTCGGCGTTTGCCGTATGCTGGTTCGCTGCCGATTCTGCTTCTGCTGATTTTCAATTAACAGGTTCATGGCATGTATTTGGCCTCTTTCTTCTTCTAAGTTTAGTGCTTGAGTAGAGAGGTATGTTCATCACAAAAGTACTCTGGATACCTGGTTTCGTTAATCAATCATGATGTTATTTGGTTCATGAATTGTTATTGCTGGTCTTTATTCGTCTAGATCTGATTTCAAACAGTGAGTGTGAAATCATTTTGTTATTTCGTTCATCTGTTGTTATTGCGTGCATTTGTTTGATATGGGTTTAATTCCAAATAATGAATATAATTCGGTCAAAAACGGGAACCTGACTGTTGGTTGTAACCGAGTTGCTAGATTTTGGCCATTTGTGCAAACTGATCATTATTGTAAAGATTGGGTGTAAGGTTCATGGTCCAAAGTTTGAGGTTCATTTCTTTCTTTAGTCCAATTAATTTTGAATTAGTGTTTTTTTGCGTAATTTAGGTGCTTTTTGCGAATTTTAGCGATGTGCTACTACTTAGAATCTTGTTAGTGTACAGATTTGTGAACTAGTATAATTTGTTGAATTTACTAACTAAAATTGGATAGAAGAGTTTTAGAGCTAAAAACAGATCGTGGGCAGAATACTTTAAGACGACTTATTCTGCAAAAACTTTGTCTATACAACTAACTGAAAACAATTTAATCAATTGGATTTAGGCCATCATGATAGTTATTGACTACTTGGCGTGAGCTTATGCTGATTGATTCCTTATGACTTCGTTCTTCATCATGTAAATGTATATTGAAATCATGATAGTGAGTAGGGTGAAAGTTACTATGTTTACATGTCATATGGTATTCAATTAATAAAGGGTGGATGCATTATTTGATGAGCATGTTTAATAATATTAAAGTTTTTCTAAGTTGCAAAATGTTGGTCTCTTTGCTAAATCAGAAGCATTAGAGATTAGTCTCTAGTATATAATTCATCTCGTTCGGATCTTTTCACTTTTTATCCGGTCATATGTCTTTTATTGTTATTCCAATTATTGGGTCCATCTAGTTTGCTCACTATGTGCAATTGATTCACGAGTTATATCGATACCTATTTTAAGTAATTTGTCCGTAAAGTGTTGAGTTGAAACAAACCATTAGCTTAGTAAATAGTATACTTCGTCCACAAAATTATTTTCATAGTTCATGGCCTCATAACAATTTCAAACCTTAGGAAGATAAATAACTTATGAAAAATAATAGGGTTGCTTCAGATAAGCAATTAAATCATCGTGACCATAGTCATGATTATGTAATCTACACTCGGGTGTGGCAACTCATGTCCCCGACTCTAATCCGAAACAATATTAAAAATAACATGTTATAATTGCGAGTGTATTTCATGTGGCGCAGCTATAACGTGTTCAAAAACAAACAAGTGCACGCCATCGTGACTTGTTTCAAGATAAATCCATAAACACTAAAAGTGGTTAAAGGTTAAAAAGGCTAAATGCAAAATAGGCTAAAACACGTAAACAATCAGATAATTTAGGTCAAATATTAATAGTAAGCGACCGTGCTAGAACCACGGAACTCGGGAATGCCTAACACCTTCTCCCGAGTTAACAGAATTTCTTACTCGGATTTCTAGTCGCAGACAAAATAAAACAGAGTCAAAATTCCTCGGTTTGGGATTTTCAAAATAAACGGTCTCCCGGAACATCGTCAAAAATCCGGGTGGCGACTCTGAAAAAACTAAAATAAATCCCAAATCCGAATAGTGTCACTTAAAGTGGAAAAAATCCCTTATTACCCATTCATTAATCCAGGGGTAGTGAAAAAGGAGGTGTGACAAACACCAATCCACAAAACAGTAAAACATCAAGTCTCAATACAATATACATAAGTTCGAAAACCAATTTCCAGAAAATCCTTTGAAACAAGTATATTTTCCAATATGTCTCAGTAATATCAGTTTGAAAAATGAAGTGAATCATAGTCAAAACTCAGTAAAATATTATCATAAAACTGCCCCTCAGACCATAATCATCACTCGTAACAATTTCCCTCAGCACCTCACCATCACTCAGTATCAGCCCCGCGGGCAACCTCACTGTCACTCATGCTTCCCAATCACTCATCACTCGGCACTCGCACTCAGTAGGTACCTGTGCTCACTAGGGGTGTGTACAGACTCCGGAGGGGATCCTACAACCGAAGCGCTATAAACAAGCCACATCATGGCATAAATCATCTCTCAGGCTCTCGGCCTCTCTCATATCATAACATCCTCACAATATTGGCCCTCGGCCTCACTCAGTCAGACACTCTCAACTTGCCACCCAGGCCATAAATAAATAGGGTTCTCGACCCAAAACAGTATTTCATTTCAAAATATAGCAATATCATCAAATAGGAGTGCCAACAATTTCACAAGAAATACTGAGTGTAAAATCATAGTTTCAAAGTGAGTAATATCAGTAAATAGTCCCCAAGGGGTTAAACAGCTTGGCACTAGGCCCCAAACATGGCTTACAACCCAATTATATCAAATTATAGTAGTACTATAGAGAATAAGCTTTAAAAGCAGTTTCGCGACTCAATAGTTGCCTAAAAAGGTACATTTTTTCAAATTTCCAATTCGTGCACGCCCCACACTCGTCATCCAGTGTGTGCGTCACTCCAAATCCGTGAAAGGATGTAAAGTCCGGGGTTTCATACTCTCAGGACAGGATTTAAAGACATTACTTACCTCAAACTAGCCCGAAAAGCTACTCTGCAACACGCTTGCCTCTCGAATCACTTCTGCGTGCTCCAAATCTATAAAGATCAGATTTTTTTCTCATCAAATTATTCTAAGGGAAGGAATTCCAATTGAAAAATATCAATTTTAGCACAAAACCCGAAATTTGCCAAAACCCAACCCCCGAGCCCGCGTCTCGGAATTCGACAAATTTTATACCAAAATCTTTTTCATCATATCATGAGCATGTACATATAAAGAACTCAAAAATCGGAGTTCGTTTGGCCCCTCAAATCATCCCTAAAAGGTCTAATAATCTCAAGCTCTAACTGCACCTTTTTCTACTGATTTTCATGAATTAAACACTGATATTTTGATCCTTAATCACATATAATCGAGTTTTAGGGTCCAAAATCCTTACCTCAATGAATAACAATGATTTCCTCTCTTAAAAATCGCCTCAAAAGCTTCTTCCCGTTCAAAAATGGTGGAAAAGTGGGTTATGGTCGCGGAGGGTTTTAATTTATACTTCCCAGGTCCAGACACTATGCGATCGCGACTCCAGGAGTGCGTTCGCGAAGCACTTCCAAGTCCTACCCTACGCGATCGCGCAACTACACCCGCGCTCGCACAGAACAATCAGTCGACCCCTCCCCACGCGCCAAGACCCTATGCGATCGCGCCCAGCCAAACGCGACCGCACTGACTTCCTCACTCCTCTCTCTACGATCGCGACCTTGTACCTGCGGTCGCATAGAGTAATTTTCTGGGCCTCACCAACTAACCTGTGCGATCGCATACATCACCCCGCGATCGCATAGAAGAATTTCACATGTGCAACACACCAGCAAAACAACTATTTTTCTAAGTCCAAAAGTGCCCATTAACCTCCCGAAATCAATCCCGAGCCCCTCGGGACCCCAACCAAATTTACCAACACATCATAAATGATCATTCAAACTTAGTTGCACTCTCGTAACATAAAAAATAACATCAAAACACCAAAATCACGTCGGATTCAATCTTAAGAACTTTGAAATTTCTAAATTCCACCAACGATGCCGAAACTATCCGAAACAACTCCGATTGACCTGAAATGTTGCAGACATATCCAAAATGACATTACGAATCTGTTCCAACTTTCGGAATTCCATTTCAACCTCGATAGCCTATTTTCCACTGCCGACCGAAAATCGCCAAAAACTAACTTTCGCCAATTCAAACCTAATTCTACACCGGACATCACAAAAATATTCCGAACACACTCCTAAGTCCCAAATAACCTAACGAAGCTATGTGTACCATAAAATCTGCATTTCGAGGTCGTTTACTCATAAGTCAACTCTCAGTTGACGTTTCCAACTATAAAGATATTTTTAGAGACTAAGCGTCTCAATGCTCACTACAACCATTCCGATTCCGAGCCAACCGAATCTAACACATAATAAATAGTATAACCAACCTATGACAAGGCAAAAACAGGAATGATAATGAAATTTCTACGGAACGACCGGTCGGGTCGTTACATTCTCCCCCACTTAAACACACGTTCGTCCTCGAACATTTCTAGAGTTGTTCCACACACTGCCAAAATTGCTGTGTAACCTACCATGCATATATTCAGAGGTGATCCCACGTCACTCTACCCCATATAGGTCTAATAGCACAATAATGTTGAAATTTTGAAATCCAATCTTGACCCATAAACCTTAGAACCAAGTTCCACTTCTGAAATGATTTACAAGTTCAAATACCACAACTACAAGCTGAAATAGTTTGAACACGCTGTATCAAGCCATATCCGTAACCCAAGATGAAACCACATAACATACCGCATGACTCAACCACCCATAGCGATAACTCCTAATCACAATAGCTGCTCAAAACAACCCAATACCGGTGCATATCCTCTTATCAAGTAATGCCTCGCTCTAGCACTTCCATATACTGCCGATGATGAAAGAAACACGTAAAAACCAGCAACCATTCGTCCGAGCAGTATCAATAGCATCCAGATCCATAACTTGTGCAACTCATGAACTCAATAATAACATCCCAAGAGCTTAATTCATAAAATAGAAGATTCACACGAAAGGACTATCCTGCCATTAACTATTACCATCACAACATCATGCTAGAAGCCTGGCACACACCGTAAAATCAGAACACACGAATCTGACACCAAGGATCATACCTCTACCTAACTCTGTTGCAATGCGTGATCCCATTTAAATGCTGGACCACATGAAATACTCCAAGCCACCTTGCTCAAAATCAATAACCATGCAAAATTCAACATCAAGTACTCAAAGTGCATAACCATAATCACGGGGGAAATCGGACAATACCATGCCACCTGTTGGGACCAAACACACTAACGCAAGTATACGTGGTCATCAAGTAATAAAGTGACTAGAAAGTCGGATGTCGAACCCACAAGGATTTATGATTAGCTTTTGACAAGATCAACTTAATTAAATTATAGTTCAAGGGATTTATCACAAGAATTATGATGATTTAATTTACTACCTAAAAGAATACCACATAATTAATTAACTAAAGAATCAACTAACAGATAACAACTTCGGTTTAACAATCAACATGAGAAGATATTCTAGGGTCACGGGCTAGTTAACAATCAAGTTATGTTCTTGGCTTTAATTAACTAGTTGAATTATCTGGATTGTTGATTGACAGGTTTTATATTACTCATAAGAATCTTTCGACTTCTTACTCGCCTATTCAAGTTAACTCAATGCCTATATGTCTATGGAACCAAGATTAACAGGAATGCAATTTCACTTCGTGTATTTCAACCGAGCAAGGCAATTAGGTATATGTCTATCCTAATTGGGAATCCGTTCCCCGATGCCCGGGTTCAAGAACTTGCTCTGTTTAATTCTATATGCAATCTAGAGTTCCCACTTTCGAGTTCAACTCTAGATTCGTAGATAGTATTTCACTGTTAGCTACTCAGTAAAATAATTAAGAACAGAATCAAACAAACAACCCAATATGATAAAACCAACTTTTTCACTTTAAGCCTTGAAAATAACATCCATGTTTTGCCCATGACCCTAGAATAATTGGGTTCTTAGCCACACATATTCAAAAAATCACCAAATATTGTATTTTTCAACATACAATCAATAGTTGTTGCAAAGGATGAAAAAGAATTGAATGAACTTCTCCCAATTGTTTTTCTTAACTTTGCTGCTCCCAAAAATCCCCCCCCCTCTTAGGCGGACTCCTATGTTTATATAGGGTTTTTGGGGCTTAAAATCCCGTGTTTTGCAAATTGATCCCTGAAGTTTGCGTGTCCCGCCGCGGTTGCGGTCGACCGCGGCCGCGGTGGTCAGCCTTCAGCTCTTTACGTTGCTTGATTATTTGGTGCACTTCATGGGTATTATTCGATTGGCCTCCTTTTCCCATAATTGATTCCAAAAATGCTCCAAAGTTCTCTTCTTGTGATACATAACCTGCAATATATGAAAAGCATTAATCAGAGCCTTTTGTTATCAATATTTATATTAAAAGCAATACAAAATGTGGTTCATTAGGGGCCTAATTATAGTATAATTCACCTATTATCAACACCCCACACTTAAGCTTTGCTCGTCCTCGAGCAATTAAACCACACTTTTAGGCCTAATCTTCTAATGCACCAGCCCTTTATGCCACACCTGCCATTTTACAAGAACACTCCAAGTTGTGCAACAACCCCACCTCAAGTGAAGACTCTAATGCCATGCCACACTTTTGCTTACTTTAAGTACTCTAGATAGAGGTGAAGATTCACCTTTTCTTCCTGAATTGCATGCCCTCACATCACACATTTGAGAGAAGTTTCACAAATATAAAATCACAGAGGACAGGAACTTTGGATGGAAATAATTCACTCACTCTCAACAAAGAACATTCACATCAATATTATTACCCCATACTTCTTTAAGCACAATTACATCAAGAGTCACCACTTATCAATGAATATTTTTTATTATTTTTTTAATTTACGTGTGACTCTTACTTTTTTCAAAACAAAGCATCTTTCTCCTTATTTCATTAGTTCCACTCAAAATCCAAACCAACCACCCCACACTTTAACTTTTACACAATTCATAACACTTCAAGTGCTCATGAGAGGTTAAAAGGTTCAAATAGATAGTCCATTCAAACAATTGGGTAAGGCTTGTAATGTGGTTGCAAAAGAAACAGGATTACAGGCTCAAAGGGGTTAACTACGATACATATTAATTAGGCGGATAAAATACACATATCTGGCTCAACAAAAAACGCCTATACCACTTCCAAGACTGAATAAAACTACTATTTTGCTTCGTACACACACATGGCAAGTTCTCGGTATCACATGCAGACATAGAATACGATGTACTACCTCACACACACTTGGCACATAATCCATTCCGAAGTAGTTCATCAACTCACTCAAGTGAGCCTTCAAGTTAGACAACGTGTGCAAAATTAAGGCATAAAAATTAGGAGTCTACAAGTAAGCTTAAGCGTCTCACCCTCGAGTTCTTTTTGATTGTTTGCAGGTATGTACACTGAGGGATGCATTCTCTCCCTTACCCATCTTTGCCCAAGAGGGTTCTAAAAAGTCCTAAAAAGAAAAAATCTACCTAACCCGGTTCAAGATAAACCCTTGGAAAAGAACCGTGGTCAAAAGAAAAACCAAGGGGGAGTTACTACACTACCTAAAATAAAAAATAAAAAATCTTTTTGGTCTTTTTGTTAGACTACTTCCCTCAAGAATATTGTCTAAGTGGTCCTTCATCAGGAAGAGTCTCCTACATTTCTTTTATATAT